>VZTT01064141.1:16607-37775 GCA_013400855.1 Buphagus erythrorhynchus | reverse complement strand
CACACACACACACACAGAGATATGGACAGAGACACGGACATACACGGAGACAGACAGAGCTCCGTACGGGCCCGGGCCCGCCCGCACACACCGCCGCGCCCAGCTTCCTGCCCTGCCCGGTGCCCCCGGGACAGCCCCGAGGGCGCTGCGGCCCCGCCGCCCGCCGAGTGACCGGAATGTCTCTCGTTGCAGGACGAAGATGGGGAACGCCTCAGTGCAGCGTTCGCTTCGATTGCGAGGCTGATGAGAGGAGTCTCAAAGGAGTGCGAGGTGAGGGGTCACCCCCGGAGCGGTCCGAAGGGGAATGGTCAGGCTGTGCCTGCCAGAGGCCTCACTGCTTTTACTGCAAAAATCAGGCTTCGGGCTTGCTCCTTGTATGGCAAGGGTTCAGCCAGTGATGGCCGAGATGAATTTGGGGCATTCAGCATCGTGTGGCAGGGTACATCCCACCCTGTACAGTGTACAGTGTGAGTGCCCGGCTGGGTTGGTATTGCCTTGGCTGATAAACACCACTATCCGCATTTTCTAGAGACCGTTGCACTACAGAATTTTGCAGAAGGTTTCTCCATTTCTTGGTGGAAAGGCCGTTTGGTTAGACAGAAATGCCAGGTGACATGACAAAAATACATTGTGTCACAAGGTATGGAATGTTTCAAGTGCTCCACAGTATCTCTGCTGGGAAATGGCCCTATGACATAGTAACCTTTTGTTGTCACCAGGGGAACAACACCAGGGGAACAGTGTGAGCCACTCACACTGGCTGATAGCCTGTTCTGGGTGGTGGAAATAACAGAGAGTTTGAATCTCGAGTGAAGGGATGCTTCGTGTCCTGCATTTGTGTTGAATTTGGAGTTAACCCTCCCTTCCCCCCAGTGTTGATGTTGTGATTTAACCCCACCAGCAACTAATGTACCATAGAGCTCACTCCCTCCCTGCTCACCTCCTCTGGCAGGATGGGGAGGAGAAGCTGGAGAAAATAAAACTCATGGGTTGAGATAAGAACAGTTTATTAATTGAAACAAAGTAAAATATGATAATACCTATGATAATAACATCAATAACTGTGATGAAAAGGGGAGAGAGAAATAAAACCCCAGAAGAACAAGTAATGCACAATGCAGTTGCTCACCACTCACTGACCAGTGCCCAAACAGCAGTCAGCCCCTGAGACAACTCTCCCTGTTTATATTCATTACATTCTATGGTATGGAATTTCGTTCTGGCTAGTTTGGGGCAGCTGTCACAGCCCTGCTCCCTCCCAGCTTTGTGTGCACCTCCCCACAGGCAGAGCATGAGAAAAGTCCTTGATTCAGGGTGAGCACTACTCACCAATAACCAAAGCATCCATTTGTTATCGACACTACACTCCTACTAAATCCAAAACACAGCACTGTGCCAACTACTAGGAGGAAAACTTGCTCTATCCCAGACAAAGCCAGGTCAAACTGGATTTGAGACGTTGCTGCTGGATAAGGAGCATGGGCTCAGTTCTTTGTGATGAGTAGAACTGGAGAGGTTCAGTGTACAGATGCACAGCTCCCCTGCTCTCGGGCTGGCTCTGGCTGGCAGGTGTCACTGCTCTGCTGGGTGGGCAGCCTGGGAGCCACCCTCTGCCAGCCCATCCTTGTGAGCACAGCCCTGCAGCCCAGCTCCTGCACTGAACTCTGAGAATTCCATTGCAGTTTGTGCCCTTCAGGATCTGTTATCCTAACACAGCAGGGAGCTCACTGCCTGCAGGGCTAATACACAGCCTAAGTCTGCAATTAAATTAGAGAAAACAGTACTTCAGCACACCGAGTGATTAGCTCTTAAGCAACTCCTTTATAATTTCAAAGCACTACATACATAGTAACCAGTTAATCCTAAAACAACTGGGGCAGAATAGAGTTTTACACAAGATGAAACAAAGTGTAGAGAGACTCATCCTTAGTGACTTGGCAGTGCTAAGTTTGCAGTTGGACTCCATGATCCTAAGGGTGTTTTCCAACCTAAATTATTCTTTGGGTCTGTCCTGGGCCCTGTTAAGAGTATTAAAGTTGGAACAAGCAGTGGATGACTTCCACATTTATGCATCAGTCAAGACAGCACTGCTTCAGTCATTTCTGTAGAGAAGAAGAGTCATAAAAGGGGGGAATTTTCAGACCCATAAGTTACAAAAGTTTACAAATTGCAAATAGAACTCCACAGCTGAACACAACCATTTAGGCACTTGAATGCAAACAATTAAACTTTTAGTTTAAGATGAGATGTTTAGGGTTACTAAGGGATCAAAATTTACCTATTTCTCACCAAAAGTTGGATTTAATTTCTTTGCTCTGTGCCATCACGTAAAAGAGATGCTCTGTGAAGCATTATGCACCAGGTTAGATCATTTGATATATTTTGTAGCTTCACAAAAACTGCAATACAAGCAACCACAGATCTGTTGAATTGTCTGTAAACTCAAGGAATAAAGCACAGCAGCAGGTGCAGTAGATTTGGAAATAAGAATTGCTATTTGCCTTAGTTTTGCTACATTTAGTCTTGACAGTCAAGGATGAGAAAAACATCAGTGAAATAAGAGATAGTTTTTGGTCCCTATGATCAAAAGGTAACTTTGAGAGGAGCTCTGTAGTGACAACAGATGGCAGCAGAACTGTACTCAAGAGTTTAATTTGCAGTGGGGAAGTTGCCAGTACGTCTGCAGTGGAACCAGAAGGTGGCTGCTGTGTGCTTAAATACACTTCTCAAAACTCCCATGAAAATGGTACCAGCCTTGAAGACTCCTCAGCTTCTTTACTGACTCATTTTTCAGTATTAACATATTCTGTTTTTAGAGCACTGCTGCTGCACATGCTCTGCAGAACCCATCCTCACTGACTGGGTTGCAGAGCACCTGGCTTGCATACATGTCCTCTTAACTATGGAGCCATAAGTTATGCCTTCTTCCACCAGGGCTTTTCTTGACCAGCCTGATCAGGCAGGGATTTCCAGAGTATTCCTTCTGACATTTTCATGAATTCAGTTCTGAGGTGTCAAAGTCCCTGCCCTACATATTCTGTCAGGAAACAGGCATCTAAAATCAGGTCTGTCTGATAGAGTCCTGTACCAGAAGGTGGCCTTTGGAGATACAGGCATTGTTTTCACCCTCACAGAGAACAAACCAGTCAATTAGTACACAGCATCTGTGTAGTTCTACTTTCAATTGTAAATGCAGTAGCTGCAAGTATGGTTTGATACCTCCCACATGATATTTTCTGTTTCTGTTGCTGTCCAGAACTACTATGGTGCTATGGCAGTCAACAAGTGCAAAGAGAATGAAATCAAGCACTTCTGCAAATACCATGGCAAGCCAGTAGAAAGAAAGATGGATTCCACAGAAGAAGAGGTAAGTGGGTACTTCTGGCTTTGATGAAAAGTTATTCCTTCCCTTGCTGTGGGGCATTTGTTATCAACCTGATGTCTGTGACACTCACACTCATGTATGTAGCTTGACCTTATGGACATAAAAACACCTGGACTGATCCAAGCCTGTTGGGGGAAGGCAGAGTCACTTGTGGCACCAATCAATGTCCTACCCATCCTTTTGTGGAGGGGAAAATTGCATGCACCTAAAGCATCCCCTGTCTTGGCCTGGATTTGCCTGCTGTGCTGGATCATTAGAAAATAATTATCTTTTTCTTTCCAGAGGACTGAAGATTCCATAGAACCCAGCCGAGTTCAAACTTGCAGGCGAAGTGTAAGTGTAGAGAATACTTTGGTTTTAAGTGGAGGTATTTGCTAGCATTTCTTTTATCACTTTGAATCAAGCTGGTTAAAAATTGTGACAGATCTGGAGACCTTGATGGCACAGAAGATTAACCAGTGGTGCATTCACTATCATATGTATAGGCAGTCAGATGGGCATACAGAGACTTGCAGAATTAGTTAGAAACCAGATTGTGGCATTCTTGCACTTTGGCCCTCCCACAGGCTCTCTGAAGACTCCTGTTCCTCAAAGAGAAGAAAACTGTTTATTTTTCCAAGCCTAACACCTCAGCAAATCAATTTCAGGAACTTCTAAGCCACAAAAGATGAGAAATACGGAATCTGTACCACAGTGTAAATTAGTGAGAGCACCCTTGGTATAGGGAATGGGAGTTCCCATTTTTTTGTTTACAGCTGTCTAGGTTGCTAAATTTTAGTTTTGTAAGACATAAATTACAGTACAGTGATTACTTCCACCGATTGAAACATTAGCTGAAATACTACGAGTATGGCACTTGCTGATTTTTGCACTGACAGAAACATTCTACAGTTTTGTTTGCACTGCCTTCTATATATTTAGAAAAATCTTAGTACATTTCTATAGCAGCTGAAATGTAATTTTTTTACCCAATCACAATTTTTGGGGAGGAAATCTAAGATAACTAACCAATAACTTAGCTTTTTTTTTTCCTTTTCTTAAAGCCCAGAAGACCTTTCAAAGACTTCTACATTGAAGTTTCTCCTGGCATCTATTCTGTCACAGCAACCTCAGAAGATGTAGCACAAACCCACGTAGTAGATGTCAATGCAGGACAAAGTATTGATTTAACTTTTGTTTTGTGATATTTTTTGTTTCCTGGCAATAGCAGGAATAAAACATGAGGCTCTTTTTAATGCATGTAATGAACTATAAATATCTTTTTCTTGTTAGCACTTTAATAGTGGCTTCATCTTTGGGACTCCATTTTTATGGCCTGTATATTTGTTTTCTACTTAATGCAGTTATATGCAGCCCACTTTGTACACTGATTTTTATAAGAATTTGTACATTGTGTGCCTTTTAAATCTAATTATGTGATTGTGTAATTCCAGATTCTTCTGCTCTAAACAATTAAAGATACAATTAGTGAAATAAAATACATGATCAAGCCTTTGTGATGACAGCTTGTTTTGTATTATCTTCAGAGAGAACCCCCATGTCAGAGTGTTGGCCAGAGAGAGCATGATCCATGTGGTATGAATATAGGTGTATTCTGTAGGCTGGCAGTGATTTTAGAGCAGCTGGCTCACAAGCCACTCTCCTAGCTGCACTTTTGCTAGTCTGGTGAAGAAATGAAATGCAAATGAAATTCACTACCTAGAACCCCAACTCAGAAACATGCTGAAATATGTGTCAGGTGTTCAGTCAATATGACATATTGATTGAAGTTCTGTCTCTTTGCAGGCTTTGCAGACCATGCTAAACACCTTTTCTGAGAGCTGTGGGGTACCCTAAATTATCCAATTCACTGCTGAGAACTGCACACTGCAGCTTATGGCCAAGTTCATATGCTTTAAGCACGAACAGTCCTGCTAACAAAACTCCCTGGATGCTTCACTTTTCCAAAGGACCAGATTCCACATTTAGAATTAGTGATGTGATCTATATAGACCTGTCATCTTTTTGTAGCTGATAGTATTAAGGTTTCAGTTCATTTTCATCAGAATATAAAAATCAGTGGCTTGAATGCTAATCATTTTGTTGTTTGTATCTACAGTAGCAGGTCCTTTAGCCTCTGGCTACTTTGCTTGTGCTTTAATCCCCAAAAAAATTATTTCAGCTGTCAGCTTGTATTGTTTCTCCATTCCTCCTGGCTTTCTGCAAACAGAAACTGCTTTGCTGAATTTCTGTGGCTCACTCCAGAGAACTGTAGACAAGTGGGAGTTTTATTGGACTCTTGCTGTGCATCTATTCAGGCTTTTAGTGCTCATACTAGTTCATCTGATCTCTCCAGAACTGTAAAGTCAAGTCCAAATAGTTGGGAATTTATTGTAGCACTATGGAATAAAGAATGAGGATGCTCAAGTTTGATGTGGGTGAAAGTAGAGTTTCTCACTTATTAAAATTACATAGTCATCTATAAAGATATTCTACTGAGACAATACCTAAATCAGAACTTGATTTGTTTAAAAAAATATAACACTGATATAGTAGAAGCAGTTTACCTGAAATTTCAGCCCTTGAACTTGATCACTTGTACTGAATTCTGGTTGATCATGTCTCTCTGTGCTTTGTTGCAAGTGAGCTCTGACAGGGTTTATAACATCAGGTTTGTCATCTCCAGCACAAGTCGCTTTACATTTATCATCTGATGCTGCTTTATATCTTTGTTTTCCTGATGTTGCAAAGCCTTCTTCCTGGAGGACAGAAAACAAATCCCTCAGAACTCTGATATAAAAAAAGCATCACTGTCTTTGTTAACTGCTGCTTTGCTAGCTGTTCCTCTGCCTCACATAGCTTTAATAATGGCCTATTTTCTGTGCTAGTACAAACTTTACTGCTGAAACACACAATTGGACAGTAAGACCAAAGGATTTTCAGAAGCTTTTGGGCTTTGATTAAAAACTTTCCTACTTCAGAAGTCAGGAGGATTTTGTTGGCTGCAGTGAGGGGACATCAGCCCCACAGAGCCCTCTGGGAAGCCTGTTCTCTAACTCCACTTATTTGCTGCAAGCCATTTGTGATGCAGCCTGTATCATGTGATAAAACTGCTTCAGCTATCTCAGAGTAGCAATGGATCTTCTGGGTTTAAAATCACCAAGGGCTATTTTACAGGAACAAAATTCTGTCATTATACCCTGTGTTACCACGTTGCATCCACTGCTGTGATTCATGCTGCTGCTTTGGGGCTGGAATGAAACAATTCTGTTTTCTTACTAGTTTTACCAGAAGGCAACTCGTGTCACTTCAGTGCACAGCTCTGACACTGCTAACATAGAGCATGCCTGCCTGGAGCTCCATACTGGCCTAAAAATTCCTAGGAAATCAACTACAAAGGTGTGTAGTTATGTAACTATGATTATTTAAACAATAAAGTAGAATAGAAATAGAAAGTAGGAACCACACAGTTGATAAGTTGGCATCTGCTTAAAATGAATGAGTACAATTGTGAGAATACAAGATGTATTCCTGTATATTCTCTGTTCACTAAGACATGTTATTAATGGATTCATCTCTAAACATGCAAGTTTAGAACACTTCAAATTTTACTTTGCAGTCAGCTCACAGTAGCAAGAGAATGAAGGTTCAGAGAAGCTAATATTTGATTTCATGTATATAATTTATTAATTGTACCCTGATGCTCTTGTGCAGAGCACTGTTTCTGTTGATCGTGACATTCTCTTTCATCTTCCCCTTCTTCCTGTAAGTTGTTTTCTTCCTCATTTCTGTGTTTGCTTTTTTTAGCATTCATGTTCTGATTTCTTTTTGCTGAAATATGAAAGCATGAGGGAAACCAGGCCTAAAAACCAAGGCAGTGGTGGTGTTCCTAGCTGTGACACAGTTTGCTTACTCTGTATCCCCCAGCTTCACAGCAGGAATCTGCTGTTTAAACTGGTTGCCTCTAGTGCAGAAGAGAAGAAATCCAGGAAAGACTGTTTACCAAAGAATCTGCTTTTAATGTCTCAGAGGCAGAGACTGTGACTATCAATTTGATTGGCAGAGCCCAGCACTTTTCCATGGATTTAACTCAGGACTTCACTGGGTAGATGTCAATGGGCATTTGGCAGGTTTCTGAACTGAAATCTGCATTATTGAATGCTCACATGGCTACTGACAATTGTTTCCATTTTACCAAGTAGCTTCAGCCCTTCCTTAAGGCTTGGGGATTTTTGTTTTGGTTTCATTAGTGGAGAACTTTCCTACCTATCACAAAACTGGTGGATGGCCTTAGGAAGCAGTTAAGTTACAAACAATGTATTTTTTTTGTCAGGTTCCAAACCATTTACAATATTTTTTCCATTCAAACAAACCTCCTGCTTACATAACTACAGCATTAATACAGATTACCTTACCCTCAATGATGGCTTGAAATCTTGGTCTCTTCTGATTTCTCTCAGTGTGAGTTGCCCTCTGGGAGTCTGCTTGATGTTTTCAAACATTGCACTCTGCTGAGCTGGGGCCACACTGGAAGTGTCCCCAGTGGAGATGGCTTTGGGTTCCAGCTGGCCCTTTGTACATGTGCTGCTACAAATTCCAGGTCCTGGGAAACAGTAAAATTGTATCTAAGAGTGAAACCAGAACTGAAATAGAGAAACATTCTGTCCAGAAGAGAGAAAAATGCACTTTAAGCCTGAAAGGAATTCTTTCAGGTTATTCTGAATGGATGAGCAATGCAGGTTAATGAAGATGTTAGCATCATAGAAGGCATAGGCAAATGACAGGAAACTGAGAGAAATAGCTGTGCTTCCAAATGAAATTAATTGTTCTGTAGTTTTCCATGGGATAAGTGGCCAAAAGAAGAGCCAGATGAGGCAGCAGAAATATTGGGGAGGGGGAAGAATTGTATCAGAGTCTGATATGCAAATTTACAGTATTAATATCAATAACCTACAGGCAAAATGACTGCCCTGCCCCTGCTCAGAAGAATTTTGGTTTTGTTCCCTCTGACATCTGCTTCCCTGTGGGGTTGTTTGAAGGTACCTGAATTACTGGAAAGCGATTTGTGGTGGCTTCTTTTCCAGTATTTCCCCTCAGGTCTTGCAGAATTCTTTAGCCTGGGCTTTTCAAGACAGTTGGAGCCCGTGTTAACAGCACTGTCCCCCACAGTACTCTTAGTGGGAGATGGCTTCAGGTGCCACTCTGAATCAGAAGAGAGAGATGTTGCCACAGTTGCAGCTTCTGCTTGTTCTGTGCCTTTCAGTTCTAGAAGGCCTGGACAGAGCTCACTGCTGGACTCTGCCTCTTCAGCTTTGTCCTGAAAGACCAGAGGCCTGGAGGGAAGAGGCCACCAGGCACCAGCACAGGGATGGCAGCAGCAGATGCCCCTGACCCAGGCTGATGAACAGCAGAAAGCACCAGCACAGCAGTGGTGGGAATGTGGCCAGCAGGGAGAGCAGAGCAAGCAGTGCTTGGCAAGGCTACATCCAGCACAAACAGCAATCAGGGCTGGCTTAGGACTGCAGGGAAAAATACAAGAGTTAGTGTCCTGGCTTGGTCTGGGCTTCACCCTGCTGGTGAAGGGCATGTGGATCATCTCCACAATCCTCTCCCACAGGCTAGGAGGGATCCACAGAGCCACACCACGGGGGAGCTTCACTTGCTTGTCATTCCAGAACTGGACCATAATTTCTTCATCCTCTGAGGCTGTTAAGACAAAAAGTAAGCAGCCTTAAGCAGCTGGCCTGCTTGGGCAGTGCACATAGACATCAGGCTTTGCAGCTTTCTGCACCTTCTCCTCCTCTCAAGAGGCAGGATCAACTCTTGCCTCTCTCTTACATCTCACCACAGTGTCACAGAGGTGAGTGGGCAGCCCGGGCACCATCACTAAAACAACAGACCTGGCAGCATCTTTCCTCCCAGTTTGTCATCAGATGAACAAGGAAATGATGACAGTAATTTCTGTTGTTGCTGCCAAAGTTAGCAGTACTGCTCTGAGAATAGTATTTTGGTAAGTCAGTGGAGCTTGACTGTCAGACACAGGAAAAATGAATGAGCTGTTGAAATCTCCTACGTCTGGGTGACAAAATCACTCCCAGATGTACCATTTGGTACAAATGTGAGCATTTAAGCTCAGATGAATGCTTCCTGGAAGTTGTCTCACTTGTATCTGTCATGAAAAGGCCACAGTCCTGCACATGGCAGACACAGCCTTGTCTCAGCTACACTCATGGACACAGATGATGACATTTTTATGGGTCACAACTTCCTTAGGGTCACACTGGTGAGGTTACACACAGATATCCATCAGCCCTTGCAAGCTTGGAGCAACACTAAGCTGTGCTCTGTTATTTCTCTGGCAGCAGCACCCTGACAAGAGTTTATCCTGACAGCCTCACTGGTGTGCCAGAGGAACAAGAGGAGGAGGAGAGCAGCACTTTTCTTACCTCGTAAGGGATCCCTTGTCTCAATGCCTCTGAGGACAGTTCCTGGGCCATACCTGGCCCCATCTGGCTCCCAGGGTGCCAGCACTCTGTCTCCAGGGAGCAAGGAGTGCTTCATCCCGTTCACATATTCCAGGATGTCATCCTTTGCTGTTTTTTGCACACACACTGGATGCCTTCCATGTGACACAAGTGGTTTGGCAAACTCTACCAGGAACATGCCTCTCTCACTCTGTTAGCAGGAAAAAAAATAACAATTCCACTGAAAAACAGTCTATAATGTGCCAGATAATGCAAATTTTACTAGGAGGCCATCCTGTGCCTACAGGCAAAACAAGCTTGAACAGCAGCTAGAGTGTGTGGTGTTAGGTCAGCATTGAGACAGCCCAAAAAACCTCCACGAGGCTCACCTGAAAGCAAGATGAGTGAAGCATATGTTCATATTCACTGCCAATAGGATCTGTATTTTCTTTCCCAAGAGAAAAAGCTATAGACAAGTGTATTTCACAAACCATGCTGTGTGTGCCAAGGAACAAGGGACACTGAAGCCATTCAAACCTGTTCTTCAGTCATGCCCATGTCCTTCCTCATTACATACAACATTAGCTCTGCTTCTTGGGGGGTTGTTGGGAATTTTTATTTTCTTTTACAGTAAGGCCTGTCAAGAGGCTTTCCATCAACAATGAGATGAGGTACTTCCCTGTTCTTGAGAAAGAACAGGCTCTTTTTTGTGTCAAGTTTGAAGTGCTAACAAAGCAATGAATTAAAGCTTTCACTAACCTTTCTGGAAAGACTCTGAGCTCTTGGTCTGTGGCTGGACATGTGTACACAAAACACAAACCCTTTTCCTGTGCTGTTGATGGTTCTGTGTCTACACACAACAGCAGCCCCTACACTGCTGGCAGCAGCATTTGGGCTGGCTGAGCCTGGCTCAGTGCCCACAGCAGCACAAGGCTGCTCAAGCACCTGCTGTCCCAGTGATCTGTTCTCTAATCTCATCAGCTGAACCCAAAACTCCTACACTGAACTCAGGTGGTGTGAGGACTGCTCCTGTGTGAGAACATCCCCCAGCTACCACACAGCAACCATCACTCACCTCTAGCTCCTCTTTCACTGTACCACAGTAATAAAATCCATCTTGTTCCCCTCTGGCCAGCACAGGCACATTGCTGCCTGTGCCCCCTGACTCCCTCAGTCTCTTCCATGCTGGGCCAGGGGAGGGAAGGCAGTGGCTGATCCAGTGGCACCTAGAAGAAAAGAAAATGGGTCAGAACTGAAAGAAATAGACTCTGTAGGTCATGAAAAAAATATTCTTGTAAGATTTAAGAACTAGAACACTCCACCTCATTTTGTAGCACTCCCACAGGCCAAATACTGTGGGAAGAAACAGAAAACTTGTTTGTGCTGGGATAATTCCTTGATCTTGGGAAAAACACATCAGTGCCTGCTTTTACTCAGCTTTCTTTGCTTTGGGGTTTAAAGGAAGTGAGCCAGGAATATGCTGGAATCCTGGGCCAGCATGATTTGCACCAGCCCCTTTGCTGTTTACCTGGCAAGACAATGCAACCTTTGGATCAGGAGAAAAAATCCACCTGCAGCACAGAGCACAGCATAGGTGCACTCCAGAGTGCTGGAGCTGATGGTTTACCCTGGAGCATTCAGGGAACAGCAAAGCAGAGAAGTAAACAACAAAGCTGCTGGTTGATGACAGGTTCTAGTTCAAAACTGGGAAAATAATCCCCTGTCACAAAGCATTTCATGGAAGATGACTGCTAATGCAAGATGCTTTCATTTATCCCAATAATATTAAAGGAATGTTTCTTTGATAGGAGGCTTACTCAGGCTTTGCTCTTCATAATCTCCAAGGTAGCAAATAACTTCAGTTAATAGATCTAAAGAACTGCCAGTGCAGGGGTGGGAAAGCTCAAACAGTGCTCAAGCTGCTAATTTATTAATCTGACACACCAGCCTGGTTTATCCTATGAGGTATCATGGAAAAAAACAAATCACAGACTTAAACAGGAACTTGATTTTACCTCTGGAGGGTGAGGGGCTCAGCAATCCAGACAGGATACACAACAAAAGAGCTCCTGCAGCAGGGGTTAACTGTGGATATGACAGTGGAACATGAAAACTTGTCCAAAGCTGGCCTCACACTGCAATACCTGTGACCCTTGGGCAGGGACCCTTCCAAACGAGCCATACTTGGAAAGGCTGCTGCCTGCAGGACTCGGTTGTGATCTGTTGGAAGAAAAGAGACAATGTACTGGTATTTCTAACACAAGCAAGTGCTGCCCAGTGTACCTCAAGAACCCAGAAATTTTGATTAATTGCTTATTTTTGTTTAAAAACGCTGAATTCAAAACATTCAGACTGGCATTTGGACAGATGAGCCCACATCACTGACTTCAGTGATCTTCACTCACCCAAATCCTAAACTGGAAAAAGGGCACAAACACCCAAGGAAACTATAAATGCTGTGAAAATCCCATAGAAAATAATAACTTTCAACTCCCTGCAACATTTGTTTCCCTCTGTAACACCCAGCTCTGTTTTCTTATACCTACATTCTTCCTTTAAAGCTTTCTTGCACACAGACCCAGCCAAACCTTCTCTGTTTTACAAGCTGAGGCAGAAATTACAGCTGAAGTTGACAAGCTGAGTAAATGTGACAGGTTTTGAACTTGATGTTAGATTACATTTCCCTGTTATTTATTTATAGTGATGTATTAAGAGGAAATATTTTGATCTTTCAGCTGTCCTGTCATGTTTTATTAACAGTAGGATTATGGCTTGCAATGAGAAAGAATGAGATGCTCAGATGTGACAAGTGATAACTATTCAGAGGCTGTCACAGTAAGATCAATGATGTGATGCTATCTCTGGTAATTTCAAAAGATGTAGTAGACAAGCTTCCATTAATTTTTTTCTTTTTAAATATTGCTTAGAAACACTTAGGGTAAAATTTGCATTGAAATTCAACAACCTATAAAATTTAAGTGCCTAATTTATTTTACAAAACGCAGTTTAAGCACTCATGTTTAGATATTTTTTCTCTTATCTAAGAAATATGACCTGGAAGTCTTTTTTCTGGAGACTCCCAGATAGATACATAATTTCAGAAAACTAGCACAGCAAACCCAGCAAGAAGAGTGGATTAACTGCTGCAAAATTCTTATTTAAATCAGAAAATCAACACAATATATCCACTTATTTCATGACTGCACAAACTCCTGTTATAAACCAAAACAAGATGGAATCAGTAATACCTTGCAAAGAAAGGTAATTATCACTTCTACATTAAAGCACATTTTAACACCATTCAGCTCAGAGTAGGGACCCCTGATTCTACACCAAACAGTGCATTGACAAAGGCAATTATGCTGCTTTTTCTGGGTAACTACAAGTACTTTGGCACAGCAGTATTTTAGACTTACCAGCTATTGGTAACAATACCCCCAGTCAATTTGGATTTATTCTGAATGCAGAATTCTCACCCTTTTGCCTGTTGGACACAGGGAGCCTTTTGCTGCCAGTGTTTCCCAGTTGCTATGGAGGTTGCCACAGCTGATACTCCCAGGACTGGACATCCTGACCTTACTGGTTAAAACCCAGCAGAATGTGACTTCAGAGAGGACTTCATTTGACTGGCACACATTTGCTCAATTTTCAACTCCCCATGGAGTCTACTGCACTGCAGGACTGCAGGGGCAGGGAAGGCATTTTAAGAGAGCTCAGCGTCCTCTAGGCTTCTGCCTATGATTGCAGGGCAAAAAAGAGCATCAAAGTTACAGTTCAGATTCAGGAAAATTTTTAAAAGCTTACCACCACAGGGTGTGACAAATAAATAGGTTTGAAATGTGCACAGAAAGGTTGAAGCTGACACAAACCAAGGTCAAATCACTTTACAACTTTCTCCTTTCACAGTAAAGGGGAAGGATTAATGAATTCTACCCTTCTCTTACAAAGTGCCTATCAAAAATATGTCATGTTATAATGCAGAAAATTACTTGCTGATCTGTGCTGAGATCTCTAATTTTCAAATCCTCCTTAAAAGAAATACAAAGAGTTGACATTTGTTGATTTTTTGTTTGGTTGGTTTTGTTTGTGGTTTTTTGGGGGGAGGAGGTGCTTAGAATAATTAATTGGCCTTTTTTTAGGCATTTCAATTCACTGCTATAAAAACAACATAACAGGGTGGAGATAACTGCAGTAAGGAAGAAGGATACATCACTTGGGAAGTCTGTAACCATTTTTGTACATTTTCTACAAGCTCTGGTGCTGTCAGCAGAATTATTTAGTATCAATCATTCCCTTACACAGGGTAAATGTTAAGATACTTTATCGCTTATGAGCTAAACTCTCTCCATCATCTTCACACAGTTCTATTTTATAACCATCAGCAGAACAAAGGAACAGACAGGGAGGTTGGGCAAGACCACTCCAGACCTCAACAATTATCAGTCCAAGTCCCAAAAAACTTCTATTGCAGGATTATTATTACACCAATGGCCAAAACCTTGCCAGCCCTCTTTATACTGTGTATTATGCAAGCAGTCCTAGTAATTTCTAAGGGCACTGACATCTGTACAAGAATCCAATTTTCAGTTGAAATTATGCAATGTCAAAAGTTGTCAATGTGATTAAAATATTCACTAATAAGAAAATGATGGAACAGTACTCACAAAACTTTATGCTCTTCCTGTGTTCAGTAACTGTGCTTCAGAGAGCTCCTACCCTACTCTATTTTTCTCAATTTCAAACTGAATTATCCTTTCTTTTGGCAGCTAACAACATTCCTTGGAATCTTTAAACAGGCACTTTAAGAGAAACACTGGTAATTAGACTGAATATTTTAAGAAAGTGCGTGTGAGAGTAAACCAATAACTGAAAATGAGAAGAATCTCAGTCACATAAGTAGAAAGATTTTATTTTAAAGCATGCAGGTTGTGATGATACATACAGTTACTTCACACATATAGGTGTTACGTGTTTAGCCTGGTGACAAATTTAGAAATGCGTTCTGATTTTCATGAATTAACTTAGGTCATTCAGCTGAGATTTTCCCAGTTGTCTCTCTCATTTCCAAGTGTAGTTACTATCTGCAACGTTAAAGCTCTTGTGTGGGCTGATAGTGACGTGTGCCACGATCTGCTCCTGACAAGTGCCAAGAACACACACGTCATTAACACCGTGGCTACTCCAGTCCCAGACAGGACACCTTTGGAACACTTCAGATCGCCTTCAAGAACTTTTGGGTTTGTTTGTTAGTGGCTTTAGGTGCTTGGTTTGGCTCTGTGGCACCTTTTCCTGCCACCACAGGATCAGTGCACAGCACAGACTGTAGGTACCTAATGTATTTTATGGCAGCACGGAGGGTCTCCACTTTGCTGAGCCGTTTCTCCAGGTATTCCTTGGGCAGGTGGTGCCTGAGCTTGGCATAGCCTTCATTGACACACTTCACACGCTGCCTTTCCCTCTCATTCCTCTTCCTGATGAAAGCTGAGCCATAGGAGTACTCACTTTTGTGGAGACTGGAATGGGGCATTTGGTAGGGAAAGGGGCAGGGCTCACTGTAGAAGGTCTCAGTGATGAGATGCTCCGACATGAAAGGAAGGAATGACAAATCTTCAGACAAAGGGACCTGCTTTGGAGTTTCTGGGTACACGTGAAACGTGACCAGTGGGTCTGCACAGAAAGGCCTTGCCAGCTGTATGTGCTGAGCCTCAGCACAGATGAGGTTACAGTAGCTTTTGCCATCCATCAGGTTCTGCATTTAGCCTGGAAACACATAATTACAGAATACTTTCAACAAGACACACTGAACAGTATAAAAAACTCACCTGGACTTACCAATACTTGGCCTTGCTGACATTTTCCAGAAGAGATTTTTTTAATGCATTTGTGACATCTCAGAATGATGTTGGAAGATCAGGTAGAACAAGACAACATCCCATTTGCAAAGTGCAAGAAAGGGCAAGTCAGTCACACTGATTAAATTAATACACAACAGCTATTAATATAAAGCCACTAAAGTTTCCTAAAGGACAGAGCAAGCAGTCTCCTTTCACCTCAGCTTCAGAAATTAAGAGACTCTACCTATATGTACTCCACATAGGTCTAGCTTGTCTAGCCTGCTCCAAATCCACCAAAACTTACATATCTACAGACAACAAATAAAGCAGGCCAATATCTGAGGCATTCTCTCCACCCCTTCCCCTCCCTGAAAAAACAATCTGCAATTCCAGTAAGACTCCCTAGTCATACCAAAGAACCTACAAAAACAAATTATTTTTCTCTCTATTCACTTAGCGTCACATTCAATGTATCATCTTAACAAAATGGACATTCGTGCAGAGAATGTACCTCAATCTTAATTCCACATCTGTCAGGTATTACATAGATATACAAAGATTTACAAAAGTTTAGAAAAATGAGAGAATTTCTACTACATCTAACATCTCCTTGGGTCCTCACATTCCTTCTCCACTCACCTGCAGACTAAACACAGACATGAAATACTAAAAACAATCCTACTGCTAGAGGGTTACGAAATAAACAATTTATTAAAGGAAAAACCCATCTCCTAGTAATACAAAGAAGGGATGGCACACAGTTGTTGGGGCCCTGCTGGAAACCTGTAAGTCAGATTTGGCCTGCCCTCATACCCTCTCTTCAGAGCAGCATTACAGCACGTGTAACTACTCAAATCACCCTGATATGTTTATTACAAAGATACTCTTGCAGTGCTTTATAAGAAGCTGCATTATAGTGCCTTCCCAATATCATTATTCAAACAGCTAAATATCAGCCTAAGTGCTGAGAATGCAATGGCTGTTACCTATTAGCTTCTTTAAATACATTAAAATAACCAGTTAATTTTTAAAGAAACGCTGTGAGCCACTCTCACAGATTGCAACCAATACTTGCCTACATAGAATTGATCCAAAAATGCTCTTACCATCCACTTGTACATCCACACACTGCTGCCTAAAGCACTTAGGTTCTATTGCATCCCCTAAAATGGAAACCATACCTGAACATTAAACTGGGTTACTACAAACTGCTGGATTCCATACTCACAGGAATCTGGCAAAGCTTCAAGTGTTCCCATCACAGTTCCATAACACAAATCCTTCACAAGGATAATGTATTGTTTCCTAATGACTTCATACCTGCCACATTTATACAGAGAATATTTACTTGTTAGTGACCTGTTCTCACAACATATTCTATGAAAATGCAGAATTGTCTCCTTTTCTAATGCACATAGATTTCACAACAGAAATCCTGTGAGTGAAGAATTCATTTATAGCTGTTAGGCATGAGTGGGAGTCCCATGCATCTTAAACAGGTACTTCTGTAGGTAGGCTAAAAGCATGAACACACATCCACTTCACATTAACATGCATGCAAAAAATTCAGAGGTGAATATACACTTCTCAAAAATTGAAAATAGTAGACAGTCAACCTTCCCTTTTCTACTTTTACAAGTTGGGTTATTGCCTAAAAACTTCCTGCTGCTAACAACTTAAAAACACTGAGGAAGAAAAGCCTGCTACATCGCAAAAAAGAAATTATGGCACAACATCACTCCAGAGCAAGAAACCAAAACCAACACAACCCCTCAAGAAGAGAAATTTGCAGTATCTGACACTACTGCTGTGTAACAATGTTATACAAAACAGTCACCTGCTGCCTCAACACCTGCACAAAGTGCAAAATGCAAGTGTTAGGAACATTTTCCTGTTAGACTAGAGACTCACCAATCTTCAGATGAGAGAAAAATCCAGGGAAACAAGACGTGCTGTCGTAAGAGTGATGAATACCTGAAAAATATCTGAATAATATTAAAAAAAAAAGAAGTTAATGTTCCATTTTTCTTACTCCTTATTAAATAAGAGATCACAGTAAACAGGATTCATTAAAAAGCTATGAAAACACTGTTAGTAAATGGCTGGTAGAAGTGATTTACAAGAACATTGATATTCAGTGAAGATCTGTGGCTAGATACAGCAACATGCAAGTCTCTTACCTGAATTATGTAGCTTGTTCCACTGAGTCAATGACTGCTGCAATTTATAGCCAATTGACAACATGCAAAGTAGCTTACAGTTAGATCTGCTCATTTCTGGTTGGGCTTTTCCACCCACACCACAGCTATGATGGCAACAAAACTTGGCATTAAGGGCTAGAAATTTTGAAACTGTTATTGAACACATCCAGACTACCTGAAAAAGTAATCAGGAATGTGGTTTGTACACTTCGTGTTTCCCTTCTGTTGCAGACTACTACAGTATAGTAATGAAAATACAAAGCAGTATTTTTATTTATTGGCATTTTGTACTCTAATGTCTAAATGTAACAATTGGCTAAAATTTAGGTAAATATTCACCATCAAGGCATGAGCAAACTAATTTGCACAGCTTCATTTTAAACACAGAAAAACAGCATTAATTTAGAAATTTGTGATGGATTTCTCTCCACTACAGGTGAGGACACATAGTCAGCTTAATGCCTTTTAATTTAATAATTATACCTGTAATTTTGGGAAATTCTTTTAGTGTTCAGTGTAACATCATATAGAAGGTGAACAATTATAAAAAGAGAAGATTTGAAAATTGTTTTCAAACAGTAGCAACACAAGCTTTGCTTAAAAAGAAAAACATTATGGAATCTATAATGCAATGTATACATGTACATAGATGTTACATACCTCAGTATATAGCTGTCCAATTGTACAGGTGTAAGAAAACAGGACACCTATCCTCAAAATTCCCACATTTTACAGGATTGACACTTAAGACTATCTCATGGTTTGGCCATTCTATCAATCAAAGTATAACTACACAAAAAAATCCAAACCCAAGCCAATTTAGCTTAAAACTGTAAGACACTGTAAGATCAGAAATACTTTTACTAGCAAAAGATGTACATACATTCAGTCCTGCTTGTTGTGACTGTCACCCACCAAGGAGAGAAAGCTTCACCTTCTGCTGCCCCTATGTGGGCCAGTGCTGGATCCAACATCCCCCTTCCCACATCAGGGTCAGACCTCGTGGGAAAGGCAGCCACAACACAGAACAACCCCCAGGACTGGCAGACAGGGAAATACTCAACAATCAAGGCATGCATTCCACAAACAGGTTGCATTCTTTTTCTTTAGTGGACCCTAAGTGTCATAACCAGTAACCAAACAGCACCAACTCATCAGAGCAATGTTGAACACAAAAACTGAACCCGAGCCTGAATTTATTTTTCTGGACCTGTCAATCTTTGTGTAATTTTTTTTTATTTAAAGCCAGAATCCTGTGAATCCACCAACTCACCACCAGCCTTAAATTACTCCAGGTTAACTCAGTTTTGGACGTCTACAGGACTGACATGAAAATGAAGCTCTGTATCTGTCTTTCCCCCAGGCATGGACTAAGCAAGCCAAAACTGCTTCCAGAAACAGAGTATTCTTCCATGTACCACCTCCTTCCACACCAGAACTGAAAACTGTCACACAATAATGCAACTACATATGCACAGCTACATCTGAGTCATGGATTAAAAACTTCTTTTAATTAACAATTTGATGAGCCTTTCTTTACCTAATCACTGAACAAGTGCATATTTCTACTCTGAAGCGTTTTCAGAGGAGTACTTTTATAGATGGAATTTACATGCAGCATAATGAGGGAGAAAAATGATGACAAACTGATAATGCAGATCCATTTTTCAAAAATCAGTTTTATCTTTAATTGTTACATTCCAAAGGGGATATATGAAAGTTAGTCATCTAGCAACTGTATAACCTCTGAAGAGAGATGAGTACAGAGTCACAGATAAAAAAATACACCTAACTCCCAAGATGACAGGTGCTAGAGAAAGTAGGTGCCTTACACCATCAATCCAGACAAATGCAGGAAGATTTTTATAATAAATATTTCATCATATACTAACTCCTGAGACTTTACCCATGAAAAGAAAGGGAAAAAAATTTCAAGAGCTATCATACAACTACAATATATTAAGCTATTAAAGCAAAATAGAACAAAATGTCAACACTGTCTTGAATGTGCACTGCATTTGAATTTATCTACATCACAGTACTTGAAATATGCAGCTCCAGGAGTCAGTGTCCACTTATGTTTTGCCTTAAATCTGTAGACATCACTTGCCATACAAGCATCTTAAAGTAGGAGTGCAAGAAACCAAATGATGAACACAGCCAGCAGGGTTTCATTCTCTGAGACCAAAACTACACTGCAAGACTTTGATTTCCAGTTCCTAGCATCAATCAGCAGAAAATCCAAATATATTTACAAAAGGTCTTTACATAAAGTGATTAGTGAGTTGTAAGTAATTACTGTGTTCCCAGGTACTTTTTAACCACATAAATAGTAGAGAGAAATATATAGTTAAAAACCACCATAAAGTCACAACTGTAAATAATGTACCACAGTGGCAACCCAAGGTACCTTAGGGTTTGTTTTCTTTTCAGTTTTGTTAGTAAAAGCCATCCGAAAACGTAAAGATTTAAGCTTTTGGTTAACTAATCTGTTTAAACCGCTTCCACTCCAGTACATTCCTTCAAAGTTCAAACACTTCTTTAATTTGTTTTTTTTTTTTTTAATCAGTAACAAATCATTCAAGCAAACTGAATTGGCAGGATTAGGAAGACTTCTTTCAGCTCTTTCCACTAGTCCACAGGCCTGGGGTTCCTTCCCTGAGCCCCACTTAGCTGAGCACGACGTGCCGGTCGAAGACGGACTTGCGCTGCTCCTGCACCTGCAGCTTCCAGCGCTGCTGCGCGTACTCCACCTTGTTCAGCACGTTGGCGCGGCTCCGCGAGCGGGCCAGCACGTCGTGGGCGTTGGCGAAAGGCTGGTGGTCCTGCAAGGGCAAGAAGCCACGGTTACACCTCACAGCTCCAGCTACGAGTCTTGTGCGTTGTTACATTCCCCACAGCATGTGGGGGGTTGGTTTGGTGTTGGGAAGGATGAGTCAGGGAAAATGTATAAATATGAGTGCCTAGCGAAAGACTTTGAGAATATGGAAAATATAAGTGAAATAGAAATGATAGCAATTTTTGACTGTGAGGCTGAAAGCAACTGAATTGTCTGAAGGCCCCTTTGTTTAGATAATGTTAGATGCCTCGAATACCAAAGAGCAAACAGGCATCCTCTCTAGGCATGGCAGGAAGGGTCCCAGATACAAGTTAGAGATAAGGAAAAGCAGTAAAACATGGTAATATAGTGATTCCTATAGGTTGCATGCAAATGTTAGAGAATTTGTATCCTGTATTAGATTGGTTAGTGGAAATTAGAATATTCAACATAGAAGAAGATTTATTGTATTGTAAACGGGAAAATC
>VZTT01064140.1:80396-95286 GCA_013400855.1 Buphagus erythrorhynchus | reverse complement strand
AAAACACAAAATACCCCAAAGGAAAAAACCACCTCACACACTCAAAAAACCCCACACGCAACCAACCAACCCCACAATTTACAAAATTGGAATTAAAAGCTTTCTCTCTCTTTTTAAGAGGGCAGCCTAAATCTCACTGAACACTGGTCAGGCATTTGTGATCAAATGTTTGTTATGTGTTTTCAAACACACAGTACTCTGTTATTGAGCAGGTAGTTGCAACTATGAATTAGCATAACAATAAAGTTTATAGGCAGTACTACTCTAAGAAATTTTAATAATCTTCAGAAAGCTGTATTAGTAAGCTGCTCACTTCAAAAATTAAGTACTAATTTTAAATAATAATCAGCTGGCCACAATTTAACTAAGAACAAGGTACTTGCAAAAGCATTGCATTCTTTAATAAACTTAAGCTCTCTCCAGTCTGACACTGACTATAGGTTTAGTACACTGAATTTACTTTTTAACTTAAATAGCTTCAGAAACATTTGTAAGCCACAACTATAAAGCCTGCTTTTTTGTACTATATGTGTGCCCAAATATCTTGATGACAGACAAACAATTTTTTTTAAAAATAACATCTTAGGTAAAGTTCAGACAACAATAGTTGAAAGAAGCTTATTTTAAGTTTCCTTTCAGTTTACCAATACACTCAGTAAAATGGAGTGTGCCCAGAATTTAAAGGTTAGCAATATTTGGAGAAGATTAATATTCTTTCTGCAACTGGCATTAGGCAGTAGTTTTTTGTGTATTCAAGGTTAAGTATTTGTAATGATATTCCTTCTTAAAAAAAAAAGGACCATTTTAATTTCAGCTAGTTAAATTTTTGTTGAAAAATATAATTGTCTATTAAAGATGAAAAATAAGAGTATGTGTCTTCTAAACAGAAACCCTTGCAACTGTTAATTCATGACTCACTGAAAACAGAGACAAAGCTCATTCTCACATCACAAAGAAAACTAGTACTTCCCTTGTTTTGCTTTTAAACTTCAAGCTGTCTTGTGACTGCAAAGCTTACCATGCCCAGCTACAAAACCAGCCCTTATAGCAAGGGAGCTGCTACAATATAAGCTACATGAAATTCAGGAGAATAATCAGCAATGCAATTTTGGATATAGATGCCTTAATGAAAGGCATCTTAAATAAAAGGACAGAGCAGACAGCTACTCACCATTGAACACCTCATTGAATTCCCCAGGAGGAGCATGAATTATGAATTTTGCTGCTATACGCACCTTAAATAGAAAAACAATCATGTGGTTGTACATACTTGTATTCATTCCTATTCAGAGCAGTTATGCATTATGTAGTTTTAACAGCCAGACATGAAATTGAACAACTCCCACTGTTTCACATATTTGTTCACATTATTTCAACTACTTGGTCTTGATTAAAAACACAGACTAAAATGTTCCACCTCTTCAAACAGAACAGAGATTATACGTGATGGAAGCAGATGGTGAAATTGAGTCATTCATGTTTTCTATTACTGGCAAACAGGAAAAGATGAATATAACAAATAAGATCAATAATATATTCACAATCTATGTCAACTTTCAGTCCATGGATGCCTGGGAATCATTACACAATCCAAGAGAGCCAAAAACCATGATGAAGATTCATTTGATCTTCACAGCTTCTCTTCCAATTTTACTACACATCATATGGTTCTATACTTTTCAAAAGGTCCACACTGACAGATTAAGCTGAAAATCACTGCATAGACACTAAAGCTTATAATTTCACCTGCATCTACCTAAGAAATCTTAACACCACAGTACCAGCAGATAAAGCTTAAAAAAACTTTGAGATCTTAATTAGTAATTAATGGCCTTCAGCCACAACTTCTCGCAGAGAAAACACATCATAAGCCAGTATTTCCACTAAAAGTATGCACACCTACCCTGGCTTTCTCTCTCCTGCTTGCACAAGCGATTGTACAACAGCACAGTGAGCAAAATCAGGAAAGTTATTGCTTTTTTTTTTTCCAGACCAGGTCCCTGAGCTGCTTCACTACACAGCCATAGACACATGTGTTTGCAAAAAACCCTCAAAAATACTTTCTAAATGTGAAACAACTTTTAAAACTTCTCAACTATTACCTTACTTGCAGAATGTCACTTAGTGGACACACTTTCATTCATTCTTTTCCCCCCTTGCACTGTTAAAGGCACCCATTATAAAAATTAACTAACTAACTATTGGTTCCCTAACTTAACCTGGCAAAAGTTCCTATCCTTTACAGTTATCCAAGTTCATCAGACACTTAAAGAATGCCCTCTTGCATTCTTGATATGGTGTTGCTCTTCAAATACAGGATACTACCTGAACCAGAGTTTCCTTTCCAAAATCTTGTATCATGTATCTATGGAATGAAGAGCTGGAAGATTCAGGGTCTGGGAGCACTGTTTGAAATGAAGGTTTTTAAGAAGCACACATTTCATTAACTAATACCTAAAAATAACCAAAGAATGCATTACATTTACACATTTCTTTGTATTTGAAACCACGAAAGAACTGTCTGAGCATGCAGAGCTCTTAAACTGACAAGAAAACAGCTTTTACAACTGAGAGTAGCAATACAGCCAGTGTTCAGGCACCTGCTTCTTGACAGGGCCCAAATTTCAGACAAGGGTCTCCAGGAGAGGTGGTTTAAGTTAAAGTGTCCTGGGAGAGCACTTAGTTGCCTCATTAGCAGTGTTTAACCCTCATGAGATCCCACGTGACCAGCCCAGGCAGCTTTCAGATCACTAACAGCACACGACCATTCAGAGCTGGGTAACAGAAATAGGTAACTTGTCAGTTCCCAACTTGCTAACCTAAATGCTGCATTTTGGATTGCAGACAGCCTTCATCTGCTAGCTCAAATACTTACCACCAGAACTCCTCTTTCCATGTAAACATGAATTTGCATTATACTGAGATAAATGCCACAGAGTTCACTCTTCTCAGAAGAGGCACAGAGAGGCAAGAGTACCTTCTTCTATGGCTACTTACTAAAGCAACTTGGATTGTCTCCTTTGAATTAAAAGAATGTAAACTTATCTGCATTACCAGCATTATCTGAATCACCAAACTGCACACTCCTCTACCTCCTGCTGAAGTCAAGGCACCATCCTCAGCTCAATGCTCAAGCCAAAGTAATATAAAGAATGTGAAATAAAGCCAACCTACAGCATTATTGAAGTGCTTTTGAAGGAGAAGGGCAAGAGAGGCTCCAAGGTTCCATCACCAGCCCATTTTATCAAATGCCCAATTGTGCTGGTTCTGGCTGGGGCAGAACTAATTTTCTTAACAGCTGCTGGTAGGAGACTGTGTTTTGGATTTGTGCTGAACACAGTGTTGATAATAGCTGTTTTTGTTGTTGCTGGGCAGGGCTTACACAGCCAAGGCCTTTTTTGCTTTTCATACTGACACACTGGCAAGGAAGTTGGGGGTGCATGGGAGGTTGGGAGGAGACACAGCCAGGACAGGTGACCCTAACTGACCAAGGGATATTCCACACCATAGCAAATCATGCTCAGTATACAAAGTGGGGGGAAGAAGGAGGAAGGGGTGGAGATTTTGGACTGATGGCATTTGACTTCCCAAGTCACCATTACATGTGATGGGGCTCTGCCCTCCTGGAGATGGCTGAACAGCTGCCCGCCTACGGGCAGCAGTGAATTAATTCCCTGTTTAGCTTTGCTTGCATGCACACCTTTCGCTTTTATTCAACTGTTTTTACACCATGAGTTTTCCCACTTTTACCCTTCTGATTCTTTCCCCGATCCCCCTGGTGGGGCAGTGACTGCGTGGCTGATAAGGCTTGGTGGCCACATACAGTTGAACCATGACACCAATTAACAGGGTCAGGGATCAGCTCTGAAAAGCGAGTGTTTAGTTGTGTGATTTCAGCATGACTATCACTGGGCTGACTCTCAGCTCAAGATGAAGGAACATCATTTCTTGATTCTTTGACTTCAGGTGAACAGGACTGCTTTCCCCTGCCAAAGCCAGGTTAGCTCTGGGCAAACAGAGAAACAAGACTTAGAGATATCTGGAGTTGTGAAATAACAGGTCCATCAGTTATGGGCAGGCAGCAGCCATAGAAGCAAAATTTAGCAAAATACAGGTGCCCAAACTGCACCCTGAATGACCACATGCTTTAAACTGGTAACATCTGTAAGGTGAGGCATTAGGTCTACACTAAAACTGGACTGCTACCTCATTTTCAGCTGTTTTGGTAATAAAAATCTGGATTTGCTTATTTTTTTCATCATCAGTAAAAACTATTCTTATTAGTCAGATTAGCTACATTATAAGTAATATGAATTCAAAAGCATTTAGTAGCAACAGATGTCCTCAGGACAGACCAGCTTAGACATTACTTTTTCCAAACATTTTACAAGTAAATTCAATTTCCTACTGATAGTTTTTTCAGTGTGAAAATTCACCACAGATGACACTTTCTATAGAACAGATAAACACAATCATGCAAATTTGCAATTAATACCTCATCAAGTATAAAATATACTCATGTTTACAAAAGCAAAAAATCTAACGTGTTTTCAGAAGGTGAAAATTTCCCCGTGATGAGTATCTGATAAAGCCATTATTTCACCAATTCATACATACAGGAAGCCCATATAAAAGAATTAAATCCAGTAGTCTCACTTAACACATTAGAACTGAAAAGCACTTACAGATTTATTGCCACTTTCTGGATTTTTTCCAGAAATAAATGCTCTAAAGGAAGCTTCTGTTTTTCAAACCCAGACTGATACTGAAGGATAAATGAATGCACTTCTATGAGCCTCTTTAAGATGAAGATCTCCCTCTTTTGTCAGTCTCTGGCTCAGCTATCACTTGGGGAAGCACAATTAAAACAAAGAGATAGTCCATATAAAATATTATGTTCACGGGCAACTAGAAAAAGATAAATTAAAAATGCACATAACTTGTAATACAAAGTGACAGGCAAAAAGCTAAACTTCTCTTTAGTCAAAATGAGATAGGAAGTTGTATCTACTAAAAACACTTTTAAGGAAATCAACCAGGTGCATTACAGTTGCAACCAATCCTGATTATTCAATGCAGTGAGATTTCTAAAAATTGATTTGAGCAAGCCAAAGCAGAAACATCACAGTATCTTGAGAATCCAAATGATAACACGTTTTTCCTTTCAAGAGAACTGCACCTTTACAAACAATACAAGAAACTTACACATGTATCAGCAAGTAACAAAAAATTGTTACAGTTCAGTCTTACTTTAGAAAACTCAAAGACATAAAATACCTGAAGTTTCTCCACTTATTACTGTAAAACACTACCTAAAGTTTAAGACAGTGTTTTATTGATGTAGATTTGATTTACAGACAGTTTTCAGCTTCGACTCTTCAGAGTGGCAAGAAACTATAAACTGCAGACTTCACTAATCCAGACCATCTGATCACCAGTGCTTTACAAAAAGACAACTTTTACCACAAACCTATGTAAGGAACAATGCATTTTCTTTATTAAATTTCTTGAATACAAAAACCCCCAATCTATATATATTTTTGTGAATCGTGTCTTTGTGCAGGTTTGAGTATTAATTTGGACAAATCATACAGAAGCTTGAGAGCAAGTTTAAAAAAAAAATTACTCCTGAAACACTGAGAAGGGAAGCATTCCTCACTGCAGCCACTCTCTTTATCCAGTTTTCACATTTACACCACTCTCAGTCTTGCTTAAATTGAAGTCTGCTCTCAGTAGGTAAGAATTAGTAAGATTTACTTTCACAATGCAAGTCATGCCAAATGCTACCCATCACACCAGTTAAAAGTTCATCAAACCTAGAAGCTTATTTCAATTAAGGTAAAAATTCATACACAGAAGCCTAGCAAAAGAGAAAAGGACAGGATTGCTGTATGTGATTAACATGATTATTAGGCATTATGCCTAATTCTTTATTCTGCTAGAGATTAAAACAATTGGTCTATAAACAAATGCCTACACTCAGTTACAACAATATTTGCAGGTTTTGGACTACACAAGCAAAGAGCAATGTAGTAATGTACAGAATGGTGGCAGTTATGCTAAATCTATCCTTTTCCCACATTTCTGCCTTTATTTCACAACTTAATTTTTCTCAATGCATGATACCTATCAGACATTTAGAGAAATCCTACTTGTCTATCTTTTCCAGCCTAAGACATTCTGAAGTTTATGTTATATTTAAGAAGTTATATATAGTGGCTTCAAATGCCCCGAGATCACTCTTCCTGTTCCTGGCACATGAGAAGTGACACTGGTTGGAGAAGGCCGACCTTGTGCGCTGTACATGTGCCTATATATGGTCAAGGAGTGCTGCGGGGCTCCGCAGTGCCACTGTCAGCTCCGCCAAGGCAGCTCGCTCCCCGGACTGCTGCTACGGCGCTTCTAACAGTAACAGAGACACTAAAACTCTTCCTCTTTCATTTTAGTTCCCCCCTCCTTTTAACTCGACTGAAACACAGTTATTTCACAGTTGAATTTGCTAGGCACTCTGACAGCTCACTCCTTCAATCAACATCCATGCTGCACAGAAAAAACATGCTGATAAGCAGGATGCTGTGAAACCACATACTCACATTGGCTCTTTCCTACACATCCCTTATTTCAAATGCAGAAATTCAGCTGTGAACTCTTTGTAGCAGGGAGACCCAACTCCTTCCTCTACACTCATAACTGGTTAAAGTTCAGTGCTCCACAGCAATAAAAATGAAATAGTGAAATAGATACTAAAAGCCGTTTTTACCTAAGAAATTGCATGAAAATTTGGGAGGGGGAGGAAAGGAAGAAGAGGGAGGGCGTGCAAAAGATTCCCACAGTAATTTCCACTCAAAGACAACTTTGTTGCTAATCACAGAGGAATAAAAAGAGCTTCCCAAAGTTACTTTTATCACTATTACAGCAGGCTCAAAGCATTGTACATCATGAATTTACATTCTGGAATCCTGAGAGTACCCTTGCTATCTTACAACATGCAATAAATCTCTCACTCACAGAAAACTGTGTTCGGCAAAAAAAAGATTATGAGATATCACATCCAGAAGAGAGCTCCAGGAATAGCAGAGCCTAGAGAGCTCTGTTCTCAGTCATGCCTTCTGTATAGTTCTTGTTGAAAACCTGTCTGCAGGCAACTAAGAAATGGGTTTGTCTTGACCAACTTAACTCTATTGACAGGTAGCTACAGGGTTTCTCACTATTAGCTCATAGTCATGTAAAAATTAACACAGACTGATTTAAATGAGGCAAGTTTGAATTCTCTCAAGATCTGTAAGTCACACTCAAAATAAGGGATACTGCTTGTACTCACTGGAGTGATACTGGACATAACATCTGGTTTTATTTAGTTCTGAGTTTGATTCAAACTTGTTTCAGCGTGAGTTCAGCTTGAGCTGTACTATTATTTTTCAATATGCAGCTTTTTTGTTTCTTACAAAGCAAAACTGCTCTGACATCTACCACTCAAAATGAATTTCGCTTTGAGATACGTAACACATCAAGGAGCACAGTATAAGGTTCAAACACTTGCAAGATACAAGGCTTGATGCTCTATCCAAACATCAACATAGTTTTTGACTTTGTAAACCCTTCAGTGTTTAAAGAAAATGTAACTGATTTTCCCTTTGGATAGCTAGTTATTTGGTAGTACTGGCTCCAATTGCTCATTAAATCTTTAGATTAGATACTTCCCAGGATGTTACACTAGTATTTCTACAAATTCCTATGCATCATCAGTGCTCATTGACTTCTGTGAATATTCAGACAAGCAAATTGATCTAGCTAAAGAACAGCTTTAGAAGGTGGCAAGAAGATAGCAACCAATTTAGCTGAAAAAGAACTTTAAATAATTATTGCTTTCTGCTGCTGACAGTTTAGTGAGGCAAAAAGGCCTTCAAACAACTGGACAAGCTCTGAGAACAAAAATATGAGAAAGGGATTACCCCATGTCAGCAGTAAACTGCCTTTGCAGCATCTCATGAAACTTCACCACATCACCATACCCACGGTGTAACTTCCAACAGCATCCCAAAACATGCATCACCTCACACAAACATGGAACAATGGCAGCGACTCTGGTAGAGAGGGAATGAATAGAAAAGTAGTGATGCAACAGCCTTCCTACCAAACTCAAACGAAAATTCACTGAGGTATCCAATTCACTTCTGCTTCTAGAAGAGCTAAGGAAAAAAACCCTGTAGAAATGTGGTTCTGTAGCACAGGAAAGGAGGGGCACATTCCATACCTATGGCTTTGACTGAACAGACATTTCCTTAATTGTAATGCCTAAAGCTGCATTGCATCTGGAGAACATGTGTTTTCCTCAATTATTTGTAATACACAAGTATTTAAGAGTATGTAACAGCACTAGAACTTAACAGTGGTGCAAAAAATAAATCTTACACAACGTGTGGCAATTTAGCTGCATTCTTTCTACCTGACGATCTATTTGAATAATGAGATTCATTTTCACAAACATAACCACTCTGAAAGGTGGCGGATGCTTCGCTGTAGGGCTTTTCAGCAGAAGAATATCTAAATATCATAAAAGTCTCCATCTTCCAATCACTTTACAAACCACATCATATTAAGAAGGGTTAAAAAAACCCAAACTCAAAACAGGATTCCTGAAGATCATTGTATCAGGCACAGATAGCAAAAAGGAGTATGAAAGCAATGGATGTTACCTAGGTAATACACAAGACTAGCCATAAAAGAAATTAGAGAAGATAAATCTCCCCCATGTTATTCTGCAGCTACTTCTATTACTCCTGAGTATATAAAACTGGAAACCTTTTATTATATATATTTATATACAGCTATTTATGTATATATTGTATAGGGTATATATATACTATTTATAATTATATATACAATAGCAGCCAAGCAACTGCATGCTTAGCTTACAGATCAGATAGACAACAGATAAGCAGCATAAAAAAATTATTTCCTTGCAAAAGTCATTCACTGAAAACTGAAAAAGTAGTAAAATGTTACATTTAATGAAAAGCAAAAGCATTAACTTTTATTTGAGAAGTAAATGGTATAAGAAATGGCTGGCTAAGACTTCACAAAGAAAGAAATCAACAGTGCCATCTTCCACATAAAAACCCAAGACATCCTGTTACAGGGACATCAACACATGTGATCCTCAGTTGCAGCATTGAGGCCTCTCTTTCTCAATAGTCTCTACAAGTGGTATCCACTGTAAGCTAAAAAGCACTTGGTTCATATTTGCAAAGTAGTTTTCTACTACAAAGCCTACGTTTTTAAGGTGATTCTTCCTTCTACCCCAAGATCATTTGTTATAATGAGATACTCCAAGGACATTGAGCTCAGATTCAACAGCAGAGAGGAGACAAAAGGAACATAACAGAGCTTGCTCTATGAAAATTGATAGAATAAGGTAGCAACCCTAATTGTTATGTCTCCCTATTCCAGTGTCTTACAATTCTCTTTAAAAATTACCTATTCAAGGTTTTAATGACTTCTGTTAAGAAAGTATTTGAAGTATTTTACATTTCAGAAGCTTTTTTACTCAATGATTAAAAAAGTAATTGCCACATGCTCAAAAACCTGCTTTCATTTCTAAAGAAGTACTTTAAACTTCTTTACATCCCACTTCCAGAACCTGAAAGTGAATAGTGTACAGGGCTGCCTATAAAAAATACATGGGTTTGCTAAATAATGCAGCTAAAACCCTTTTCTTATTATTTTTTGACTGCCAAAATTGAAACAAACCAAAAACAGAATTTCACAGCAGAACTGTAGTTGAAGACTGTACTGGTAGGCAATAGAACCATATCTATTATATCACAAAATAATGTCTCCAGTTTCATCACTGTATTTGCCAGTAACTTGTTCTATTACTCTATTTTTGCTTCAATTAGCTTCTCTTATCTACTTAAGCTATGGGGTTTCCTAGGTAGCAAGCTTCTGCAAGAAGTTTTGAGAGTACAAAGACAGCAAGAAGGGGGCTTTTGATGGTCCTGAGGTGCCACTGCATTATGAATACTCCCTAACACGGGTCAAGTCATAATCCCCAATGGGTACTTGATTTCTTCAAACTAGTACTAAGGAAAGAATATATGACCTGAAGTTTAGGAAATCACTGATCTTTTAATTGTAATAGTGGGTTTCATTTGTATTCATCTTCAAGCTTCAAGTAATTACTTTTAACTTGTCAAAAAGGCAAACAATTTTGCTTTGCACAGTAACTTACTATGGAGGTATATAGTAAAGACAAGCACCACAGTACGTAAGTTGCAACAATTATAAATTAGGAAAAGTTTCTGACCGTAGGCTTAGACAAACATTGCAACACCTTACCCAGAGAGCCAGCACAGTCTCTGTCCCTGGAGATACCCTAAACTCAAAGGGCAAGTCCCTAAGCAACCTTATCTAAGCTTGCCCATTTTGACTAAGCAGCATTTGAGTTACCTTCAGAAACTTCTTCCAGCCGCTATGACTCCAGAAGTAAACCAAGTTATTATTTCCAGTTACACATACAGTATATGATCGCTTCTTCAGATAATTTTTAACACTTAACCAAGAAAGTGATTCAAATATCTATTCTGTCCTTAAATCTCAATGGTATCGATGCATTTTTAGTTAAAAAAAACCCAACCCAACTCAAGACAACACGCTATCTTCACACACATTTTCCTGCATATCCTGAGATGGACTTGAAAATCTTAAATCTTGGAAGGCCTCCAATATTAAAAACCACATGTCAATCTGAAAAGCACTCCTAACTTCCTCATTCTTACTAAAGAATTTCATCAAAATGTTATCAAGGACACTTGCAAGACTAAGTTTTTAAGTTTACTTTATAGATTACAGTGTAATTATACCCATAAAAGGTTATTCAAATGCAGCTCCTACTCATCTACAGTCTCCAAGTCTCATCTGATGCAATTCTGAAAGTCAGAATTCTAAATCTTTTCAAAATAAATGATGTAGAGCACAGAATTGCTTTAACACAGGTAAATTAGAAAAGTAACGTTTTTTCCGCCAAAAATTCTGCTAATGCTTTCAAAGCAGTTTCAGGAAAAAGGTTTATATTTGCATTGAGAGAAGTACCTGAGCCCCCCACATTGGTAGGCTTGTACATGTAAGTGCAATCTGCTGTCAACGTATTACACTTTAAAGACAACATTACAGGTGAGAAGAGATTTCAGTTTATTGGCATAGACTTTTCATTCTAAAGTACTGACATAAGAAGTGGGTTTTCCTTAATCTAACAAAACTATACTGCAGAGTTTAGTTTAACTTTATTAGGTAAATTAGGTGTCAAAATCTACAAACCTAAGAAGTTACAAAGTTCCCCAGTGGACCAGGAAATACCTGGAAACCATCCAGGCTCACTTTCACAAATGGGACTACTTCCTCATTGTAAGAGAAGTTTTCTTCTAATCACACTGCTAAACCCCATCTTTCCAAAAAAGTAAAACTACTGAGATATAAGCTTACTGAAAGAGGTGCAGTTTCTTTTCTTTTAAAAACATGTTTGACAATTCCCATATCTATTATGTTCAGTATTTTAAGGAATACAAGAGCTAATTTAGTATCTAACAACTTCATGTGCTTTCCTTTCCTCCCTGAAGGCATCCTGATTTTCTGAGGCTTTATCTCAAGTCATACACAGCTATTTAACTACTGTGCTTTGTAGGTTCACATTAAAAACAAAAAACCCCAACCAAACCTACAGAAAACATGCCCCTTCAAGTCACCAAAGATGGACTAGAGAACACTAGTTTTATGATTTAAATAATTTTTGTGCTGTTTCTAATTTGTGCCGTTGTTTGTAAATGAGTATTTACATTACCAAATGCAACTTTTACAGTAAAATCAGTACCTTTCATCAATTATGGCCTATATTCATGTAGATAATTCTACCTTTAATATTTTTATATATGTTTATTAGTTCGTTGTAGCTACAGGTAAGAAAACCATTTCTAGATAAACTGAAATAAAATTGAACTGCAAAAAATTGTTACTAGACTTAACAAAACTACTTCAAATATCCTGCATACATAAATAGATTTTGCATTCAAAACTTGTTAAGTGATAATGCGTTATCTACAGGAAGGGTGCAGAAATGATGACACTGCTGCCTGAGAGTTCAGGGCTTGTAGATTTCCACCTCTCACACCTCATTTTTAAACAAACTGAATCAATAAACAAACAAACTTATATCATTCAACATACCTAAAAGCTTCTGAACTTTCAGTGACCTACGTGAATGATGCAACTACAAAACACTGTGGATCACAAAAACTGTCTTTAGCCTTGAAAAATTGCTGCTCCTGGATGCAAACCCCAGTAACTTCCACTGGCAATGGTCCAACTTCAGATCTTTGGATCTACACAAATCTTACACACCTTATTTGCTACAAACAGTCCTCGTATTCTTTTTTTAAAAGCTTGTTCAAATTTATTGTCACACTCATTGCATCATTGAAAGAAAAACAGGGCTTCAAAAATCTCTTCAAAATGTGAATCTAAGGAACAAGACTGAGTTCAAAACCATTAATGCAATCTTGAATATTGAAATGCTCTTTGGTTGAGCATTGGTTTTAAAGATTCTTGGTTTTAAAGATTCTTTACCTGAGCTGTAACAATCTGGTTTGCCATTATTCCAATTATGCCCGTTTCTATATTCTCAATTATCCAAACACTGCAAATTTTAAACTTGAATTATGCTACAGCTAAACACAGTCATTTTAAATTTAGCAATAGCAAGGTATATGGAACTGCCTACTGCCTTTGCAACACTTAATCTTTTGACTAAACATGAAGTAAGATATGAATCAAGATCTTTCTGAACTTGTCCTATCATTACATCACTCGATCTCCTACTTATTTGTGCTCATTCATCCTTATTACAAGTCTGAGACAAAAAAAAAAAATCTGTTACTTGGTTCACCTTCTTTCCTCCTTGAGTTTTAGGAGTTTCAAGGTCCTAGTTATGCCTCTACTGAAATTATCTACAAAACTACATCACCACCATCATCTTCACCAGCCTTCGATACTATCAGGTCTGTATCATAGGAGGAAAGTACATAAAGGAGCAATGTGATTTATTTCTCATGAAAATCAATGTTTGCCTCTTCGCATCTACTCCTGTATTTACTTATAGTCCCAACTGGATGAGTGAGAAGGGTGTGTTTGTCAAATGCCGTCCAGCTGATCTTTTTTAAGCTCAGTAAAACTGAATACTCAAAATAACACTTTTATTGCACAATGATGGCACAACTTAATGCATTAGAAATAAAATCTTAAGGTATCTCACGTATATCGCCCCATGTTTATTTCCATGAGTTTGCAGTGTTACCCATCTTTGGTTTCTTAGCCAATAAAATATACTATCAGGCTTGGAAAATTCCACTGGTACAGGAAAATCAATTTTATATGGGACTGATAGAGAAATCAATTTAAATTTACAATGGATGAGTGCTCATTCTAATCACTTATACCAAGAGTCTCTATGAATCTCTGCACTCATTTTTGGAAAAAAAATGAAATTAGTGAGTGGAAGAAAGTTTAGAACTTAACTCCATCAGCCACAAAAGCACAGACAGTGCTTCCAAGATCATAGAGACAAGATAAAACTGCCATTCTGTCTTTTATTATTTGACAGGACAAGAAGCAATGGGCACAAAATTAAACACATGAGGTGCCATCTGAGCACCTAGCATTTTTCACTTCAAGGGTGAGCGAGCACTGCCACAAGTTGTCCAAGGAGGCTGAGGAGTCTGCATCCCTAGAGATTTCCAAAAGCCATCTGCACACAGTACTGGGCAGCCTGATCTAGATGACTCTACAAAATTATGTCCAAGGATCCCTTCCAATCTTAACCATTCAGTGATGGCAAGATAACTTGCAGTCGAAGTATTTTCAGCATACCTTCTGGAACAATGTGCTTGATTTGTGTTACTTGTATTTTCTACAAGGGGCTAGAAAAAACGCAATTACCACTTATACTTCTGGATCACATTACTACTTGTATCAACAGAGAGGCGGCATTGAAATGTGAATTAGGTAGAGAAAGGCAGAGTTTTCAAACCTCTTGGGAAGAGTAGAGCAAGATCTGGGTGGTATGCACCCCTAGGCATACCAGTGCATTTCTAGTTATAAAACAAGGTTAATCAGAACATCTGCTTTACTGTAACCACTTAGATATTTTAGACATCCTTCTAACTTCAAATAAGTTTGAAACATCATTTATTGATGCCTTCCACATTTGAGTCATCTCACAACTTCCACAGACACGGAAGTATAAGTTTTTGAAGTGGAAAGTGAGCAAGAGCATACATTACATAAGGGCAGGAGCAGTGCACCAGCACCATGTACACATAACACCACACCCTAGCTTCGAAACAGGCAGCTGCTGTGAAGCTGGATCCCACAGAGGATGACAAGGAGCAGTGATAACTGAGATCTCACAAAACATCCTGCTCTTTTTGAGACTTTTCTGGAAAAATTTGCCTTAAATTTGAGTTTCCAACTGCCACAAAAAGAGTACATGGTACATCTCGTTAACATCTGCTCCTTGACCTCACACTTCCCCAGTTACTGCCTCCTAGCAGGAAGCAAAACAGCCTTCCTCATTCCCAGAGCTCCTTCCTCTCCTAAGTCACAGGTATCCGTCCCATCTCCCCCGGAGCCTGCGGGGGTGCCTGGGGACGGCAGGCCGGGTGCTTCGGAGCAGCCGGCTGGCACGGGCACGGCGCCTCGGGAACGGGAAGTGGCGGTGGGGGAAGGGAAAGCCCTTCCGCGTCTCTCCTGCCTTTCCCTGCCGGCCCCGCACTCCGCACGCGGGGCGGGGGCGGCCAAGGGGACCGGCAGAGCAGCGGCCGCCGCCCCCGCCGGGCCCCGA
>VZTT01064140.1:68882-80279 GCA_013400855.1 Buphagus erythrorhynchus | reverse complement strand
CCGCACCGTACAAGGCGCGGCGGGAGATGCGGCCGGGCCGGGCCGGCCCTGCCCCGGCCTCCCCCGACCCTCCGCCCGACTCTGCTGCGGCCGGGCCCGGCTGCGCGGCCACGATGGAAACAGGAGCCCCGCCGGCTCGGAGGGACGGAGGACAAGAGGGCGGCTCGGCGCAGCGTATCCACCCATCCCTACCTTCTCCTCATCGGACAGCTGCTCCTCCAGATCCGCCATCTTCCCGTCCGGCTGCGCCCGCCCCCTCCCGCTCCTCCTTCCCGGCAGGAAGGGCGGGACCCGCGCGCGCTCCGGGCGGGGGCGGAGCCTTGTGCGCGCGCGCGGCGGGCGGGGTTCCCGGAGTGGAGGGGCGTGTTGGGAGTGGGAGCCGGGGGATTCTGGAAGGGTTTGACCAGCAACGGGAATTATGGGCAGCCAGCAGTAAAACTCACAAAATCAGTTAGGTTGGAAAAGAGCTCTGAGATCATCAAGTCCAAGCTATGACGAACACCACCTGTTCAACTAGGCCATGGCATCCAGTCTCTTCTTAAACAGCTCCAGGGACAGTAACCTCCCCACCTCCCTGGGCAGCGCATTTCCGTATCTAATCACCCTGTCGGTGAAGAAATTCCTCCTAACACCCAAAATAAAGCTCCCCTGGCACGGCTTAGGGCTGTGTCCCCTTGGCCTGTGGCTGGCTGCCCGGAAGGAGAGGCCGGCCCTGCCTGGCTGCGGCCTGCTTTCGGGCAGGGGGAGGATGCCCAGGTTCCGGCCCCGCCGCGGCAGGTGCTCGGTGCACTGGGTCACTGGGGCTGGGGCAGCCACAGGTGCTGCAGGAGCTTGGGGGAAGCTCAGTCCAACACCAGCGACAGAGAAATCTGTGAAGTGATTTGTACTGTAGAAGACTGGACATGGAATGGGGGCAGTGGGAGAAAAATAAGTAGGTGGGAAGTTTTTTTGCCTCCAGGCTGAGAAATTGTGAGGGATGTCATCCAACGACGTGGCATTGCAGGTACATTGGAGATTTGGGATGATGAATTTCAAGGATTGCCTGTGGGCTAGTGGTTACTCTTTGGTAACATTTAAAAATACAATTTCTTAGTGTCCAGCACAGTGTACTTCACCTCAGTTATGATGAACAAGGAAAAGCTGATTGTTGATGGGAAAATCACAGGTGCTGAGATACACCTATGGCAGTCATGGTTAGTGGTGTGAATGTAGCCAGCTTCAAGCCAAAGGATCTTGTTATACTATGGAGTTCATCCACATCTGTCTTTCTTGCATGAGTATTTCTGCACAAATGTTGCCAACATGTAGTAGAGCAAAATATGCCTATATCTGTTGAATTTTTCAGGGCTGTTACTCTAAATACTGTAAGAGGACTGTCACATGAAAATGAAGGAAAGTGAAATTGGACAAAAAGCTGTTTAAGTCATATGTGGGTATTATAATGGCACAAGAAAAGTCAGGAATGAAAACATCTACATGAAAATAAGTAAAAATAATGTATAAGCTGGACAACATGGCTGGTTCAGGACAGTTGAAGAAAGGTTTAAAATACCTGAAGCCATGGAGGATAAAGATAATGGACAGTAGTGTATTTATGTCAGGAACAAGATAAATGACAGCCAAAGCTAATGTTTGATAAGACCATTGCTAGATTTAGAGTGAGGTATAAAACAGAAAATGTGTATCTAAGAGATATTTGGGTTTTGAACATTCTACATATATTATTTGGATTCAATAATAAAAGGTAATGGTCTGTGGCACGGAACAGTGTTGTGCAGCATTCATGCAACTGTACTGTCATGCAACAGTACTTTATAGCTTTCACCCAGGAGTCTTTAAGAATAACTACCTGAGGTCAGTGAAATGCTCCTTTTAATTTTTAACACACTTTGGGACTTGCCAGCTGGGGGATATTGCCATGGGTGTTGCTTTATTTAATATGTATCAGGAAGATAGTTCAAGAAGGTAGATCTTCTCAGATAAATGTGAACAGTTTTCTTATACGTTAATACATCTGTCTGTTGGATGTACCATGTTTACACCAGATTTTTATTGGAAATGTGCTGAAACTAACATGATGAAGTGAATGATTCAGAGGAGGACGGTGTAGTCATCATAGAAAATGATGTGAATCTTCTTAATTGTACCTTCACAGGTACTTTACTGTGACCTTAGGACTTAATGAGAAATGAGTAATCATGCAGAAATAATGTGACTTTGTGACTAAAATATTTTGTGACTAAAGTATTTTGGAGTGTTTATGTCTTCACAGGAGGAATATGGGAATTTCAGACGGATTTTAATCCTGGAGATGCAGAAAAAATTTCAGGATATGAGGCTTAAGGATGTCAAGATTGAGAAGTGATTTTGGATATAGCAGTGATGCACGAGTTAGTTTGGAATTTAAACAAATCTTCTATGAAGTCATCTATCTCTGCTTGCTGTTTTAAATTGAATACAGCCAACTTTCAACCAGTAAATCTCATTTATAAAATTCATTGTTTTTCATGTGTCATTATCTCTACACACTGATCAAAGGCTAATTTGCACTACAATCACATACAGAACAGCAAAATATCCTGTTGCTTACTAGCTAGCTCATGTCTTAGCAGCTGTCTAGTCCTACTATGTGAAGCTCACAGATCTGTCTAATAGAGGCTAACAGATCTGTCTGATGAGCAACATGTGGTTTAGTGATGTAGTGAGAGAAAAATTAATTAATTTTAAAAAGAACCCATCCACCCCTCAAACAACAGCTATTGAGTTTTACTTAATCTGATCAGACACAGAGTTTCCAGTCAAGTACCTTGCTATTTTGCTGTATCACTTCTGTCATTTTTTTGTATTGACTCTGTAGAGCCAGTCCCCTCGCCCTTGAGTAGCACTGGGAGGGAGAGCACAGAGCTCCTTACTGCAAGGTCTCCCTGCAAGGCTACCAATATGGCTTGAGAGAAGTGCAGTTTCTGTGCTAAAGCCATCCTGAAGATTGGCAGTGAGGTGATAGGGCACAGTGGTTAACACAGCACACTTCTGTCCTTCTGCACTGGTCCCAAACATTGAGATAAACAATGCAGAAAAAAATAAATTATATTTTAATTCTCCTTCATCAAGGCAGGTGATTGATATTTTATCTATTGCATCTGCTCAAAGGACAAACTCATGAGAGGTGTATTTGGGGCCTACTTGTTTAACCTGAAGGGTGTACTACATTCTGTTTTCTAAGACAAAGATCAACTCTGGCCAAGCTCTGAGCCTGGCTCAGGTGGTGCTTCTGGCAGTAGGAGAGGAGGAGTGCTCAGAAAGGTGGGGCAGCCTGTCCCTGATGCCTGCTCCTTTCCATGGGAAGCACCTTCTTGCATCCTGATACCTGTTGGAATAAATCCTCAAGTTCCTGTGAGCTGGTAGGAGACATACTCCAGTTCCTGAGATTCCCAAGTATGTATCAGATCATAGGGCCTTGGGAATAGTCTACCAAATTGTGTCTGTATGTTTGGGGACTTAGTATTTGCAAACCCCTCAATTTGCTATTTGTACCTTAGAAATCCTTAGCAGCAAAAGCAAATAGGGTTCTTCTAGACAAGTTGAGTGATAAATCCTTAAAATAGTGTTGGAAAGAAAGCTGTGATAGGAAGAAAAATATTAGCAAGTATAACTGTAGAGTAAGCCTGAGACTGAGCCACCTTCTTAGATAGCACTTAGGATATTTTAGACCCTAATGGATATTCAAGGGAATGACTCAGTAGCCCTTCATTTACTGTGGAGGTGCTTCTTATAATCATGGAACAGCCCAGCTTGGAAGGGGCCTTGAAAGATCAACTGATCCAACCTTTTGTGGGAAAGGGAGCATAAATGAGATTTCTCTCTTTCCAACTGAACTTCCTAATTGTCCCATCTTGGAAGTTGTTCCAGTTAATGTTTGTTCTCACTGTAAAAAATGTCTTTCCTATAGCAAAATTTTTGTTGATACCTTAGAATTTACTATTGGTAAATTTATTGGTTTTTTGCTCATCAAGTTCATAGTCCTGCTTACTGTGTCATTTTTTAAATTGTTACACTATTCTTTATGCTTTACAACCATAATAGTTTTGGAAATTTAGTTAATTTTGCACCACATTTTATGCTTTTCATGGAGACTATGGATGCAATGACAAACTGGATATTTAGAGTGTACTGCTTTTGTCAGTTGGAGGGGTCTTTACTAACACATTTACCTTAGAAATTCTTTTTAAGTTTTTAAGCACAGAATTGCATTCCGATCTTATCCGTGCTTGCTTTGTGACTTTCTATTCTGATTTTGTTCTTGGAAATTTTCTCAGCTTCTTTATCCACCCCATCCCCTGCATGAATAGAAAGCTATATAGCTTGCCTTACATAATTCAAATTCAAAGTCTAGTATTTGCCTTTCTTTTGACATGTACACATGTTTTAAGAAGTAGATACTGATGTTGTTACTTTGATTTATCTTGAAATGCAGGCCAGTAGTTCACTTCAGTGGTTACAACAAGATTTACAACAAGATTTAATTCTCCCATAAATCAAGATGCTTTGAAGCAGAGTGGAATTATTTATTTGTGGTACAAAATTTGTATTCAGGGATGGGAATGTGCAAAAGGACGGTGAAAAGGAGCAAGTGTTGAGCATTTTAGAGAAGGGCAACCAAAGAAAGGAGATACTTCTAGGTTTTGTTGGCTGCTACTACAGTTCCAGCAGAGACAAGGAGGTGTGAGGGCAATGGTTCATAGTGCAGCAACACCTGCAAAGAGCTGAAGTGAACAAGAAGATAAGGATGAAGTGCTGCATACTGAACCATCTACTTTTGATTCTACTCAGTCTCCAACTAGCTTTCTAAATGAGCAATACTTACATATTTTCACATTCTGCTGGTTCTTTAGCCTGTATTCTTCAGACACAGGGGTTCTGATTGTAGGTTTCTCCAAAAGTGTTAGTTATCTTTGCTGTCTTATGTGTTAACTTTTTAAAAGCTACAGTGTTAACTATTAAAATGTTGTCTATAGCGGCCAGCTTCTTTTCTTTACCTGTCCTTTGATTCCTTGAATGTATTGTTTGATAAAATTGTCAGACTTGCAAAAGGGCTTAATCAAAAATACCCTGAAGAAAGAACCCTGATTTCCTGCTGAAATGTAAAAGGAAGTACCTGAGACCAAAGAATATTAGTGAAAGAATATTAGTATTATAAAATGTCTTTCATTACAGAAAATCTTCTCTCAATGCAATGTGATAAACAACCGAATAATGAAAGTGTATTCTGAAAGTGTCCTTGAAGTTAGCAGTGCATGATGGATTGCTGGAACAGAGCAATTTTGGGGGCTTAAATAAAAACAGCAGAGTTTGCAGGGAAAATAGGGCAACTAGAGAAGTTTTCTGTAGGATTAGTTACAGTATCTATGGAGAAGTTGCTAACTTAATCTGTGCTAAAGTGCTAAATATTTTGTTAATAAATTATATCATAGCCATGTGCTGTGATAGTGCTTTGGAAAGAAGAGTATTAGCATGTCTGTTTTATAGCCTTTTAAAAAAAGATAAATATATTTGTTATAGACAGGTACTGCTAGAGGCTTTCAAGGAAAACATTTATGCATTGCAAAGAGTTCAAAGAATAATCAGGGATTGGAAAATGCAAGCAATACAATCTCTGATTAGTTTTATTAACAAAAAAACTTCTTAAATGTTTGTAGGTACTTTCGGAGATATCAGAAAGTTGTTAATGGGATGTTTTGGTGTATTAGAATACAGGATTCATGGCTAGTAGTTAAAACAGGACAAATTCAGGCTAAAAATAAATGTAATTTTGATTGTCAGAGAAATTAACTATGATTTAATGATTTAACCAAGGCAACACTGGCACTAGCAATTTTAGAGTAAAGACTGACCATTTTTCTAGAAGATACATTCTCCAATTCAGTGACAACTTAAAGAGTCTTGTGGTCTATGCTGCAGGAGAAGGTAGCAAGGAATATCCTGAAGCAATCCTTCCTGACACTGATTCTCTGAGCCCTTTTCCTTTTCAGCATCTGATGGAGAGAAACTGAAGTTAGAATGGAAGTGGCTCCATGGAAGAGATGAAGAAGAGAGAGGATAGTAGAATGTAATGAACTGAATCCAGTGAGAATGGAGTACAAAAAGGAGTGAAAAAATGTACCTGGGAAATTACTGAGGGTAGATTGGGTATTAATGAAATGGGGAATATCATGGTCAAATGAATCATCTGTAAAAAGGTTTAGTTTAGTATTTAAAGTTAGATTATTGGGTAATATTTTTGATATTTAGCTGATAAACACCTGAGTCTCAGCTCATGACTCTCAGCTACCATCAACAGGGAAGCAGATAAGCACTCCAAAGGTGAGATTTATCTGATCTAGTTAAGACACTTGTCTTAGGACAAGATTATTGCCTATATGAGTTCAGACCCAGCTGTCTAAATATTAGGTACCTGTATTTTGACAGTCAAATCCCCTTTTACTCTTAGAAGATCACAAGGAAAGAAGGTGCTGGGCCAGTGAAGAGGCACAAGGGCTAAGGGAAGAACACAAGGGGCAGCTGAAGTTAAAAAGCTAAGGGAAAGGAGAGAGGACTACACTTGTAGTTCAGCACTGCTCTGTGCTCCCTAGGGAAGCTGTACTCGAAGAGGTAAATCACATATTTATGCACAAAGGACTTTGTACCAAGAGGGCTGTGCTTCTGTACTCTCCTCTATTGCAGCTCCTACTCAGACATCAGGAATGCCATGTCAGTGGCTATTGATAATATGGGGATAGAGCAGGATTAGGATTAACAAAGGAGGAGGACAGGCTGGGGGTTAGGAAACAGACCAGAATCAAAGTGTAAGGGTTCTGCACCCCATAAAGGGGGTCCTTAATATAACTGTGTGCCTTACAGCAAGTCCAAAACTTCTCCAGCCTGAACCAGTCTTGCTCTCTTTTAGTGTACCTATTTGTTTGCCTTTGCTCTGTACCTGGATAAATTGAGAAAGCAGCAGGAGAAAGCAAAACTAAGGAGAGCACTGTTTGCCCCAGCCATCAAATTGTTGCAGGAATAGAACAGTAGCTCACAGGATTTGAGCAGCCACCTGATTTTGAAAAGCTCCATGAGAAAACACAAAAATTCCTTTCCTTCCCTCCTCTCTCACCAAACCTGGTTCTTGCTTATATTTTTAGTTATTCCTCTCTAAAAAATAATAATAAAAAAAAAAACCACAAAAAACCCCCCCAAAAACGTAATCTTCTAGCTGGATTTATTTACCTTTGTTCTAAAGGAGACATTGTTTGGCAATTTTATTTTTCAACAGGAAATGGTAAATGTGCTGGTTTGTTTAATGAAGTTGAGATTCACTGTAGGAGTCCAAATTCTTTTTTTGTTTTACTCTCTGTAGAACTGAATGTCTTATGTAGATAAAATCTCAGTAAAGATAAACCATTCAAGCAGATGTGAGTGAAGAGCTGAGAATTTCTGGGCTAGTGTAGAGAAAAATGCCTCCTGGAGTCAGTGGTACTTCATGTTGCTTAACAATGCTGTGGGGCCTTAGTTTTTGATCTTGTGCACATATTAGAAGGAATAGTAGGAAGAGAAGGTTGGATTTTGAGGTAAAATAATGTAATTATATTTTTTAATGTTTGGCCTCTGAATGATATGCAGCATAAGCACTTGAGCACACTTGCTTCTGACCTCAATAAAAGTCCTGAATGCTAAATACTTGTGAAAATGAGGAGTGTCCAAATGTTCACGTAGGAACATGACTTCTTTTATCTACTTTTGAAACAGTTGCCATATTGTATATTGATAAAATCACACTGATCTATTAAAACATAATTTGTTTGTGGTTTTTTGTTTGGTGGTGATTGTTGTAGTTCTGCAGTGTTCTATTTAATTAAAGACTGTTAAGACAGTGGTGCAATTTGCCTGTAGCAGTCAGGACTCACCTGTGGCCTTAGAGCCCAAAATCTGCTTCCTTGGGAGATCTGTCATTTCTGAACACTGCACTGGAACACAGTGAAACCCCTTTAGGTGTAAAAGATACTGGAGAGTCTATCTTGCCATTTGACTTTAGCAAAAGTAGTCCTATATATGACTGTAGTAATTGCATTGTTCTCAATTTTCTGTTGTCATAGAAATTTGACACTACAAGAGAGCCAAGATCTTACCCACATGGATTCTGAAGCTGATGATGGCTGTGGATCAGGTCAGGTAAATTAAATGAGCAGGAATCAAGGAAAGTTGCAGGTAAATGGGCAGTGTGTCTGAGGGAATGCTAAGTTTTATATGACTGTACATTGTCTCAAGATAGCATTCAACTTGTTTGAATTAAAACACCTACATTTTCTTATTCTGAGGCCTCAATTTTACACTTAATTTGGTTTATAATGGTACAGAGGTCTGTTGCAAAGAGCAAGATTAATATCAGAGGCGTAACAAACTTAGTGTAGGAATTTTCCATTGTATTATTAATTTAATAAGTTCAAAACAAGCATTATTGGGTAAAACTACAACAATTATTAATCAACAAATGCTTGTTTTGAACTCAGCTGTGACCAGCTTCATAGGCTTCATACTGACAAACCCTTATTCAATTGTTTAAAAGGAAGAATTTGCACCCCTTCTCCTAAGTATTTCCACTGTTGATTATCTCTATGGGAATGAGTTTTTTATTAGATTGACAATTCTTTTTATTCCTGAGAAGTTTGTAAAAAGGGAAAATACCTTTTGTTGTTGCAGTAAATCGGGTTATAGGGATCATTCTCCCTCAACTCTCATGAAGACAATTGACAAAAGTCGAATGCAAACCCAGAGAAAACACATTCCACCATAATGTCCTCAACAACTCCCCAGGGAGTAATTTTTTGGTTAAGAACAGCAACTGAGAAAAAAAGTAACACAAATATTAAAGGTCTGATTTTGCCAGTTTCATTTCTCCAAGCTCAAGAAATGCACAGAGCAGTAAATCATTAAACCTACTTTGGAAAAATGCTGTAATTTTCCTCTTTGTGGCACTTTATAAAGCATTTTGTATGGACTAACTGGGAATAGAAAACATTAGAACTGTAACTGTATTTTGGTTGTAAGTAATAACTCACTAAAATTTTTTAGTATCTAGATGAACTGTTTTAAACCAAAGAAAATGGTTTTGATCCTGAAAGGGAACAAAGTTTTATTCCAAATGTGCTTTAACCACTTTTCCAATTTTTAGAGAATTGCATTTGCTACATACCTGTGCCTGTTTTAACTCCTGTTGCTGTGCTATTATGATATCACTGACTGATATGGATCAGTATTAATCTGAGAGAAAGCCTCGTGTACATTCTTTACAAATAGTAAGCTCAGGCTTTTGCAATCTGTGGAAAGTTAGAGCAAATACTGTGCTCCACTTCCTTCCTCACAGTAAGATTCTGAAGTTCTGTTTTTAGTCTCTCATGTCAGATCAGGATATGCAGCAAAAAAAGAAATCTCATGTCTCTGTTGTGATGTGTAGGATAAAGTGATGAAGAGCTACAAGCAGAAGTGGGATATCTAGATATGTAAAGTAACACCATCTAGTGTGATGAAGAGGGTTATCTAGTCTCCCTATTACTTGTTTTTTGATTTTTTTTGGCCCTCAAAAGTAATTTTATAGGGAAAGGGAGAAAGAAGAGCAGGAAGGTGCCTTTATAGATGTTTCAGGTTCAACATAGGACAAAGACAGTTTTCTTGGAATGTAATGGTAGCAGAAGATGAGAGTTCAATAACCTATGAAAGACCTAGAAGGAAAGATGGTGGAGGTGGTAAGACACAGGTGGACCACTACCTTCCTGTGCTGCTTGCTGACATGATGACATGAAGAGCTGTTTCTAAACCTGGTTGAGCTTACAGAACTGCTGTAACTGAGTCCAGCTTCCTCATACAACTTGTGTCATCACACATTGTTCTCTGGCTGTCCCCTTGTGTAGTACATGATGATTGGACCGCTATGTGTTAATTTTTGGTAGTTTTAGCTCTTCATTACCACTTGTTTCTGGGTTTGGCTTTACATTCCTTTTAGTCACAGTCTTTGCTCTGAGCCACATCAGATTCCACCATTGCTCGCTGCCTAGTCTGCTGGGAATTCTCCTGGAAGCCAGGGAAGAAAGAGAAGACCTAGGAAAGGAGTGGGGAAATAGGAAGGTGGGGAGAAGAGGGAAGCAGATCTCATGTAATTTTTTTCCTAACAGCACACTGCCCTTCACAGTTTCCATGCAATACAGCCTGTCTCTTGTTGTAAGCTGTATTCCAGGGAAGGATTTTTCAAGTGGTCTCTTAATAAACCCTGATTGAGTCACAAAAGCCTGTTGCAGCTCTCTAAACCTGGCAGAATTTGAGTTTTGTTGTGTGTATGGTGGACAGTCTGGTGGGGTCACATGCTGGTGATCAGCCCTGCTCATGGTAGAGGCTGGGAAGGACAGTGGCAAGGGCCTGATCCTGCCCATGGCACAAGGTGGAGAGGAATGAACTAAAATGGGCCAGGTCTATGTCATACCAAAGTTTTTTATGTTTTAACTTTTACCGGAATTTCTCTTGGCCAACCAAAAGAAAACAAAAGGGAAACTAAAACAAATAGCGAAGGGTTTTCAGTGAATGTCAATGAACTAGTTCCCCTGATGTCAGGGAGAAGCTGATGAATAAAGCTGCAAAGTCTGAAGGATGCGTGCTTGTCTTCTGTGCATGCTGCACACATCTGTGTCACAATGTCAACTGAGACGTGCCTGACACTATATTTTATGGATTAAAGATTAGTGATACCAGGCTATAGGTATAAAAAAACCCTGGTGAAATATGAGTCCTTAGGGTAGAAGGGAATCTGAGGCAATTGGCATAGAGATTGTAATCTTTCTTTTCCTGCTGCAGGATATACAGCCTTAATTTTAGGGTCTTTTTTGTAGTTTAAGGCAATCTGTATTAAAAGCTGACAATGAATGTACTCTAATCTAGTGTAGAGGGCCAAGTATGATACTAGATACAGTGGGAGGGCTGTATAGGATTTTGGGAAAAGGGAGCTGCATCTGTATTCTGTTTACCTGGAAGGGAGTGCTGGACATAGGTACAGACTGAGGAATGAGATGCTGGAAAGCAGTGCTGCAGAAAGGGACCTGGGGGTTGATGGCAAGTTGAATGTGAGTCAGCAGTGCCCTGGCAGCCAGGAGGACACCCTGTGTTCTGGGGTGCATCAGGCACAGCATCACCAGCCAGGCAAGGGAGGGGATTGTCCTGCTCTGCTCTGAGCTGGGACAGCCTCACCTTGAATATTCTGGGCAGTTTTGGGTGCCACAATATAAGAAAGATATAAAGCTATGAGAGAGCATCCAAAAGAGGGCTATGAAGATGGTGAAAAGAGGGCTATGAAGATGTCAAAGAAAATAGGGGAGAAATCAT
>VZTT01064140.1:26999-40421 GCA_013400855.1 Buphagus erythrorhynchus | reverse complement strand
AGCACACTGAATGACTCTAATGAGACCACCTTTAAAGCAATGACTCAATCATTTGTCCTAAGTGTCTTCTTCTTACAAAAAGAATTGAAATAAACTATAAAATGCAGACCAAAAAAAAAAATATTTCAGGAAAGATTTTATCTTCTTGACTGCAGCAGAATGTTTTGTTGAAAAAAGGGCCTGTGAGTTCCAACTAAAACTACTCCATTATAGCTTCTCATTCTTCCCCACGTTTCCTCTTGTGTTTGGATTAATAACTATAATTTTATTTCTGTGCTTAGTTCAGGTCTTATTTTGTGCCTAAGGCTCCAGAAAGTCTCTGTACAAACAGGTAGTAACAACAATGACGACCATATTTATTTTTAAACAGCTGATATTATTTGAATTTCCATCCCAAACAAACAGGGATAGAGATAGGTCTGTAAGCACAGGCTTAGGCTTAAATTTTATTTAGGCTTAAAATTTATTGGTTCAATAGTGACACTGTGAATAATAATAAAAATGGCATTAATATCTCATGTGTGGTGTAGTTGCCTCACCTCTATATTTAGCTCACTGTTGGATTTCAGGAGATCGCTGGGAACCGTACACAGAATTGATTCTGACTGCAGGAGAAGGTTTTCGCAGCTTTTATTTCCAACTTTTAGCACCTCGCCTTTAACAGCTTCTGAATCAATATAATTTCCCTTGGAAAAAAAAATCAATTTCATATTACATAACCATCGCATAAAAGTTAAGTAGTTACAAGCTTGGAAAATATTTTTAATGAAAAATAAATTGTGAAATAAAAGACTAATGAGAATTTACACTGGCCTGTCAATATGCATGTATGGGCTTATTTCATGTAAATGCGACTTTGACAGACAGGCCAGTGTAGGATGGTAGACTTTGCAGANTCATACAGACTTCAGAAATTGTAAATGTCTGAGGGATTAATCCTGTTGGTCCCGTTTAGATTTTTGAGTAATTTGTTCAAGAAAGGACACGTTATGTAATGCTGTTGTTGACACAAAACTGGCATTATATTATCCACAAGCTAAAGGCGCCTCAAACATTTTGTTTTACAAGTGGTTATGGTAGCAGAAGTTTTCAAAAAGAAGTAATTAATTATAATAATACACAAGTTTGTTAAAATCATGTTCCACAGACCAAAAAGGAAAAAACCTTAGTAAAGATGAGGCATGAAAAGTACACTTCTTACCCAGAAAACCTGCTCTCACATCCCAGACTTGGATGAAAAATTATTCCTTCTGATATTGTGACAGTAGAATCCAAAGGCCAAGTTTGTGCTCAGGAGTGCATCTCTATCTAAGAAGCTGCCCTAGCCCATGTACAGCCCAGCTCAAGATGAAAGAAGAGCCATATTAAGTGGGATTACAAGGGGAGAAGGGAGTATGGGACTAATACAGGCTATTTATATGGGCTGGATCTGGGAGTTTTCCATGAGAAGGGAGGAAGGCATCACAGCTGACACCACTGTGAAGCTTTGTATATTGGAAAGGAAACAAGAATCCCATTCTGAGGGGCAAAAAATAATCTTACTTTGGCATATGTTTTAGATCTGCTTCAGAATGAGACTGAACCCTGGGAAAATTGTAAAAAACGTATAGGAGAGCCAGTTTAATGTCCTATTTTGATGGCAAAGCCACATTCCAGGTAAATGCTTTTTAACTGCTGGCCATAAAAGTCCATTTTGCACTTTATCTTCTGTCTAGTTAAAGCCATTCTGTTTGGTGTTAAGTAAGAAAATATTCCTGGGCCAAGGAGCATATGAATGCTAGTGCTTATTAGTATAGAGATTTGTGGCAGATTGTGAGCCATTAAAATCTTTCCTCTGAATGATGTACCTCAAAAGACTTGAATTTAATTCTTCCATCTTCAGGATAAATATATTATATATAGAGTGTGGTTGAGTGATCTCTTCTTCTACACCAAAGCCTAGAATTTTTTCTCCAAAACTGTTGGGAAAAAAAGTCATACTGATATTTCCTAAGGTGGTCTTTAGCCAGTTATAAAGGTGGTAGCTTTTACTTACTGCTATGACCATTACATTACCATTAATATATTATAGTTTCAAATATATTCATGATGATATCAAAATACATCTTTCACTATATATCTATAACCACTTTCAGTAGTGGTTTTGCTCTTCTTGGGCAACAGAATTTCCCTACCATTTTAAGAAAAGGGGGAAACTGGCTCCTGTGAGAACTGGAAAAAATATTTCCTCTTTCCAAATGTGTATTACCCCCTTCCTGGTGAGCAATGCCCTTGAATGCAAGCTGGAGAAGTTAATCTTCAAGCTGTACTGGGTAGCTGTTGCAACCCAATCTGATAGCATAGCCACCTCACAACTTTAGATAAATGGGAATAACTTGGGTAAAAGTCTAAAAGCAGCAGAAGAACAGTAAACTAATTACAGTGTGGAAATTCTGAGACTGGTGTCAGAAGCATTTTTGAAGCTCCTAAGCATAGTGAGCAGGTTGACTTGGGCAGAATGAGGAATTACTGCAGCTGCAGAGGTTCCTCTTCAACTTGCTCAAAAATACCACAGTCTCTATATTGCTCTCTTTTGCACCAGGTTTTGAGAGTAAGAATTTCCTATGAGATGTTAAAGGAGATTGACAATAGAGTGACCTATAAGCAGACAAGAAGATTTCCTTAAGATTGTCTCATAAAGAATGTGTAGCATGGCTTAAGAATAGAGTAGGCAATTTATTAAGTCTTATCCTACTCTGAGTTTTAAGACAGAAGTGCCAGAGCACAGCCAAGATCTCAGATGTGCTGTATAGTATGCCAGCTGTTACATATTGAATTACAACTGTGCTATGTGTTTCTCCAGTGGAAGCTTTATATTTGAAAATATTCTCACTAGTGCACAATCACAACCCCAGAATAGACCAGGCCTCTGGGCTAACTTAGGAAAGATGCTTTTCTTATATATTTGTTGCTTAGTTTTGTTGTTTAATTTTTTTTTTCACAGCTAGGATGTTCTGGGCTATCAGCAGCCCAGCTTGCAGGTCTGTATCAGTGGCTTCTGGGGGAGGCAGCAAGTGGACTCTGTCCTTTTCAGCAGACTCAGCAGTGAAACACCAGAATTTCTCCTGCCCTGACAGCTTTCCATGTGGCAGGAGATGGGAGCACTTCTGAAGTGGTGTCTTCGTGGTGTTGAAGCAGAGAGTTGCCTGGTACCATTCTATCATGACCCTTCTGACTGGTATGGTGGGCACCAAGAGACTTGAAAGAGCCACATACTTGGCAGAGGAAGACAGTGATGGTGTGGGATGTTGAGAGGCTGACACTGAAGGAGGACTGGCATTTGTGGCACACAGTGCTCTGACTGTGTTTTAAATAGAAAACCTAATGTTTTATTGTGTATAACATTTTCTTACAAAACATCTTGTGGTCATCAGGGGAGACCAAACAGAACATTTCAGTCAGTACCCACTGTCATTTGATGAAAGCCAAATATGTCACACTAGATTAGTTAGATTGAAAAACTTGTGATAAAAGCTCCCTCCACCCCTCTGAAACTAATTAAGAAAGAGATAAAAGAACTTTGGTTTGGTAGAACAGACTGTTCACTGAAGCAAGCTGCCATTTAATTTCATGCTGAGCTTGCTTAATTACTGCACACACAAAATATGATCATGAGGCATGTAAACTTGTGTGTGTGTATTTTTGAATGTGGGTATGGGGCAAAGGAAAAGTGTTGCCAATATGGCTTGTAATGCTCTTTTGGCTCCTGACTATAATTTATGAAAGTTGTCTCACTGTTTTTAAAGAAGCACCCCACTATAACTAATTCTATTTAGAGGAAGATGTTTAATTGGTGTCTGTTCATGCTTCGTTCTAGGAGACCAGCTTTCACTAATGCTGTTCTCCAGTTGGTTGTCAAGAAACAACCAGAACTTTAGGCTTAGGGAGACATCTGCCTTGGGTGCCATCACTACAGGTTAATACTACAAAATTGTGCCTTTGGTCAGTTGTCACTATCACAATCCTCAGTCAGCCTGTCTTATCTAAATTTTTTTTTCTCCAGCAATAAACAGCAGCAGAGACTTCTTCAGGGAGAATAAAAGAGTAAACAAAATAGAGAGTTAAAAAACCCAACTTTTTTGACCCTCAGTGTCTCTGAAGATTATAGAGCAAGTCCTCATGGATGCACTTCAAGGCAGAGGATGGACAAGAACACGATTGGGAACAGCCAGCACAGATTTCCCGAGTGTATTTTGCCTTACCAACCTTCTATGCAGACAGGACTGGCACTCTAGGTGAAAGGAGAGCATTGGACTAGTGGACCTTGGTTTTAGCAAATTTTGCAACACAATTTCTCCTAGCAATGAAAAAAACTTAGGATGGTATGGGCTGGATGGATGGTAGATAAAATGAGTGGAAAACAGATTGGACAGAGATAAAATCTTCATTTTTCAATGGCTGATACTGGGACCAATACTACTTGAAATCTTTTTCGACAACATGGACAAAGGGATAGGATGCACTGTCTTTGAGCTTTCAGATGATATCAGACTTAGGAAAATTACTGATATACTGGACCATAATGTGAAATTAGGCAGCAGTTTGCCACTTTAGTGATGAAGGCTCAGCACACATTTTAGATGCAGCAAAGCCAGTAGATTGAAGGTGATTGTTCTTCTCTGGTCAGCACTTGTGGAGCCACACCTTTAGATTTGTGTCAAGTCTTGAACCCCACAGAAAAAGAGAGGTACTGACAAACTGGATGAAGTACAAAAGAGGGTCACTGAGCTAGGAGGGGATCTCAAGCATAAGATACACAATGCAAGGCTAGTGGAGCAGAGTATGTTAAAGCTGTAGAATCTCCATTTTTGGATATTTTCAAAACTCATTTACACAAAGCCATAGGCAGCCTGACCTAATTTTTAATTTATCCCTGCTTTGAGCAATGGGGTTAGACTATGAAGACCTCCAGAGGTTCCTTCCAATCTACATTATTCTGAAATTTTTCCCAAATTAGTCCTCTTTCCAACTGGTTGATATGCATGACCTGGAAAATACTGGAGAACACTACTGTCATTGCACAGAAGCACTGAGCCATGCAGGAGCTATATATTCCCAGATCTCTGCTGACCTGCACACCAGAACTCTTTCTAGCGTTTCTCCATAACTGAACAAGAGATGTGCTCTGCATTGAGGAAGAAGTGATTGTATGGCTAAGAGCTCCAAGTAGAAAAAAACAATGTAAAAAGTAAAAATCAGACCAATTATTCTTTTGTATTTGCCTAAAACACTTTGCAGAGATGGATTAATATTCAGAGTTTAACTGGAACTCAGCATGGCTGATAGGAACTCTGAAGTAATCCTTCTGATGTCTTGCAGCCCAGAAGTTGGGCCACTGGACCATCTTGGAATCAAAGACCTTAGGGCTTCAAGATTTCTTCATTGTGATGAAGACAAGAGAAGAGAAGTTTTGGCTTACAGAGCTGTGCAGGAGTGACACAAAGAGGTGACCTAAGTATTAAGACTGATTGTCTTCCATAAAACATTTTTATCAATTATATTTTATATAAATCACAGATATCTATGTAAATATCATATAAACACCAATAAATTTTAATAAACTAGAAATACCCATATTTATACCTTTTCTATTTAATACTCAGAAAAAACTAGACTTCAAGAAATTGGACTCGTGCAGAATGGATTTAACTTTCTCTGCAGCACTGTAGTAGAGAGCGAGTTGTGCTATTGAGGGCCCCAAATTCCTAAGAGATGCTTCTCAGTGCTGTGTAGGCTATTCTCAGTGCACTTTGAAGAGGCATTCAGCATCAACTTTGCATTTTTTATGGATCCATAAATATTTAGGCTACAGCAGTGACTGATCCTCATGAGTGACTTTGTGCACAGGCCAGAGTTTCCCTCAGCTCAGAAGGACTGAAGAAGCCAGACCATATCTTTGGTGAGGAAGGACACATAGGCATGTGACAGTAAGAACCAGGGCTCATGCACAGACCACATACTTCAGGTTCTGGGCTGCTGGCCATGTTTAATCCTGAACTGCTGGTGCAGCTTATTGTAATCAGAAGCTGATGCAGTGTGGTTCTCCCATGAGGACAAGGAAAACCCCTCTCCCACTTCACCTGATGACAACAATCACCATGGTACATACATCTTTGTTTCCACCTCTGTGTCTTTTAAATGTGGTGACAGCTGGGCTCAGGTGAATGCAGTACTGAGCACAGTCATCTCTCTGCCCTCACTTTCTTGGGGCTTCCTTTATTTCATCAGAATGTCTGCTCCACGCTGTGCTGCTGATGTGCACTTGCAAATAATTGAAAAACTTATTTCAGCATTTCTTACCTTAATTTCCAGAACATTTTGGTTGCCTCTTGAGATGAACACTGTCTTTTCAAAATGCTTAAATACAGGATTATTTACGTAATCAAAATCAAAGTACAGGGAGCTGACACCATCAAAAATAAAGAACACTTTGGTTACAAAGGGTGGTTGGAGATTGAAAGCTTTCAGTGAAGGTGTTGTACAGCAGATTATCTCTGAGCTAGAGCGGTGGCTACATGCCTGTAAGAAAAAGAAAGAGGTAATTGCAGTATGTACATGCATAGGAAGTCACTGATTAATGCAACTTTCCTTAACAATACACATATATTGAAAAAATAAACACCAAGGGTCTTGTTCTTCTTTAACCAAAGCAAAATCCTGACCAGTGCTACACAACATTTATGTAGAGCTGGGAGAAAAGTATAAAAACGTCACGTCAGTGGTGTTTGCACTCGTGTTGAGGAAATGTTCAAGTAAACAAGCTTCCTGGCCTGATTGTTCACAGCACTTTTAAAGTAAATATTTTGCAGATAATTAATGGAAAATTATTTCCAAAGCCAAAGGAGGAGGCTAGCCTGGTGTATTGAGCAGCCATAGCTCAGCTTACCCAGACTGTCACAGTGACTGCAACATGGATTTCTCTTTCTTTTTCACTACCAAAGCAATTTTCATTACCAAAATAAGGGACCAGAGGACAAGATAAAAGCCAACAATGCTAACTGGAACAGTGGAAAACAGAAGTAAAGCGCTGTTTACCCACAATATAGCTAAGTTCCTATGTTTCCAGAAAGGCACTGTGGACTCTGTGAGGAAGGGCTTTAGAGCCAAAGCCACTGTGGGTTCTGGGCCACAAAAGCTAGCAAAGTGTGTCTTCTTTCTAAAAATGTGTGTTTAAGCCACCAGATGTGAGGCACTTGGTGCCTAGGTACACAGTCATGCAAGCTCCTGCTGCGAGTGTTGACTGTGGGACATGCTCTGCACTGTATCTCGGACCAGCAGGGCTAAGATGTTTGTCCCTTGCTGCAGTGCAGGAGCTGCCTGACAGCAGGCACGAAGCCACGCTCACCCCTCACTCTGCCACTATTCCTCCTGACAGCCTGCCCTGGGGAAAGCTGCTGGTGCACCCCATGACCAGAAGACCTTCCAGAGGGTGCTCTGTGCTATGGGGATGTGACCCAGTACAAAATGCAGGGCTCATCTGAACTGCCTTTGCAGAGGGACAGAGCTCATCTAGAGTGGGTTTCATCTGATCCACTTTAGACAACAATCTAATCTTTAATTAGATTAATGGTGCTCTAGAAGAGCCAACTTCGTCTAGACTGTGAAGGTTTCTACAGGAGTACTCTGCTCATAATGTCAAGAGCACATTTACAAACACCAGTGGGAGGCACAGTGTGTGCTGGACTGCACCACACAAGCTGCAGAGTGCCTTGTTTGTTATTGTCTCGTGTACTCCCTTCCCTGTGCCTGCCTTGCATGCTGCCTACCAACGATATGGTTGAAGGGCTTCTGGCACAGAGTTGCTGCAGCTCCACAGAAGTATTTCCCTTCCAACACTACAAACCTTCTGTAAGTAGTTCCTTGTGCACCGTACCCTGAGAGCAGATTAAACTTTTAATTTTTTAAGAAAATATAAAAGAGTGTATCTGACATGTGTCCCAAAAGAATGGAGCTAAAACTCCTTGTCATTAAAAATCTTACATTTATTCTACAAGAGACTTCCTTTGAAGATCAACAATACTCTTAAATACCTTTGTGTATCCAGAGAAGGCCAAAATATATATTTTTCTGCTTTATTTTTCAAAATAAATTTGTTCTCATTATCAAATGCTGCCTGAAGGAGCTTAAATTAATGCAATGTAATTTTGCTGTTTCAAATCAGTGACATAACCACTCAGGCTGTATCAGCTATATACCCACATCAGCTTGAAAAGTGGGATTAAATTAGCTATCTGTAAATCAGGACTTTCTGTTATCACCATAGCAATTCATGTTTCTGTGAATAATATTGTGAAATCTTGAATCTGCCAAGGGAGACATTTTCAACACTCTGAGCATTACAGTTTTAGAGCTCCTATGTGTCTGTGAGCTGTGAGTTCTGCACTCAGTTAAATAACTTGGTGGAGCTCTCTGTCATGCTAATGGGACTTGCACCTGTGTACCTAACAGCCCATTTATATTCCTAGCAGAAATTCAGAAATATTTTTGTAACCCCCATGTCAACAAGGTAAACTGTGGGACACAAGACAAGGCAGATTTTTGCTCCATTTGCTTACAGTATCAGACTGTTCTTCTGAATACCTTGTTATACACCACTGATCATATCTCAGGCTTTGTTCTATCACATAGATCTAGAAATTAATTTCAATTAGTATGGAAATAATAAGATGCATCATTAGTATAATGGATGCTCAAGCCATACTTTTCCATGATATATGAATATTCTTTAAGATATCTATCATACTGTGTCAATTCTTAAAAGGGATTACTAAAATATATATAATTATAAACCCAAATATGTCCCAAGTAATCATTATATTTATTTGATTAATGTAAATTCATTAGACTCTTTATCTACTGTAGAGTAGTGATGTCCATTAAATGAATAGCAGTGGTATTCATAACTTTGTTTGTGGCTATCTATTAGAATCAGATACTTTACTTTATCAGGCTGGTCTCTGAAGCAGAAGCTTTCAGAAAATGATAAAAATCTAATAATACTCTTTGGAGGGGATGCAATGTGACTGATTGGTAAGGTCAAGAAAAATCTTATTTGCAATGCCCTTATTGGTACATGATTTGACATGACATTTTTACCTTGAAATTGGTTTTAGCAATTGAAGAATATGATGGTTTAGTTTTCAAGAAATATTGGATTGAGGATCTCCAAGAAAACCCCCCTAATTCAATCTATTGCCTTCTCAATTAGGATACTGCCTATCACCCAGCACCTTTAACTTTTATTTAATTAAACTTTAAAGTACATTCACTTTAAAAGCTAAGCCTACATTTTTCTTGTGACTATAATCTACATCTAAAGACAAAGAGGAAGAAAAAATATAAAAATTATGGAGCATTTCACAAGCATAAGTAAATGCTATACCCCAAAGGGAATAATAATCCATTGCACAATGCATATGACTCATCACTTAAGGTATGTATTCTTGTTCCATTTGTAAAATATGACCCTTGAGGCAATTAATTCAAACCTGACCTACAGAACCTGAAATTCAGTGCTGAATTCAATTTTTTTCATCTGATAGAACAACAGGAAAAGTATGAGGGAGGATCTCTGAGTTGCAGAGGTCTCCCAGCAGCTGACCCAGATTAGAGAGGGGCAGTTGGATGTGTATTACAGGATCTGCAGCTGTCAGAAAGGAGAAAAGGGCCAATTTTTCTTTCATAAAAAGTAAACTTTTGGAGTTCCAGTGAAGAATGAAATATGAATGAAGTCAAAGACAGACCTGGAGACTCTCCAACTGTCTTTGCCAAAGGATGATTTCTTAATAGAAAGAGAAGAAAATACAGGTCCAACCGAAGAGAAGCCCATTCAGAAGACTTTTCTGTGTAAAGCAGCAACACTCAAGCAGTGTACCCTTAGGGTTTTTCATTGCCTTTTGCTGCCATTTTGAGTGGTAAAATGGATGATCCTGATGGACTGGTAGCCTTTTTATTTTAGTTTTCTCCTTGTATGAAGGCATGGGAGATGATACTTCTAGTCTATCAGATCATCAGACCGGAAGGTAGAGTAAAATCTCTCTTGCTCTTGGGTCTGAGAGCCAGCCCTTTGCACTCGATGATCAATACTGACTGGGAGTCCAAATTCCTCCTGGGGCTTGGGATGGTCAATGTACCTTGTAGCACTGCATCCCTGGCACCCTGGTGATTTCACACAGTGGCTTTTCCCTGACATCCCTGCTGTACCCTTTCCTTGGCAGGAGATGTGCGTGAGATACAGATTTGGCACAGAAAGAAATATGAATTTTCCACTTTGTGGGAAACTCTTCACTGGGCTTCTGTGGCAGCTTTGTGCCATGGAGTCAAGACAGAGGATCCAAGCCTAGGTGTCTTTGGATAGGGAATCATGAATATCTTCAATAATCACACACACACTACGCACACTTTACAGGGAATTTGTTTTATCATTATTTAATACATCTAAGGTAGACACTCACTGCTGAATTCTAGGCATCTTGATGAATATGAGTATGGATTGCTTACAGACTTGTAAGCATTGGATGAACTTTAGAGTATTTTAAAATTCTCCTGTATAACAGCAGGAAATGGCACCTGGCAGGGAGAAATTATGAAACGCTGAAGAACATTCAAAAGACTACTTACTGAAGAGGTAATTAAAAGTCTGTGGAAAGAGAAGATCTTGCATAGCTACAGGGTCAGTTGTTGAAGATCATATATTAAAAAATGCATCTCCTTAGTTTTGCAGCCTTGCATATCTTGGGACATTCCTTGTTAGAAGAGATTAGGCAGTGGGAATATATATCCAAATCAGTTAATAGATGGAATATTGAAAATGCTACAAGAAAGGATCCCCAAATAACCACTTGCTCACTTTGGGAAATCAATGCAAACTACAGGCTTTCAAAGAAAAAAACATTATTCCCAAGTGCTTCAGAAGCAGAAGAAGCATCTAGCATGACTTACAGCACAGGCTCCTGATCAAACACCATTCCAAACTATGTCTAGGGTTTTTTTACAGGCACAATGAAAGGAGGAAAAGAGCTGCTTCCCTGCTTGTGTACCTCACACTGGAACTGGACATATGAACAGAAGTAAGAAGGTTTCTGTGTTCTTATGCATTCTCTAGAGTTCTTGGGAATTTATGCAGCACTGCCTAAGTTCCTTCTTTTTTCCCCTAGTCAGAACAAATGATCAAAAGAACTCATGAAATAGAAAATAAAACGAAACACATTGCAATTATTGAAACATATGGTTCAATACATTTTTTTCACTCACTGAAATAAATTCAGAGAAGGCAAAATGTATTATTTTGACAGTGTTAACATAAAATGTAATATAAACACAACTAGTGTGAACACAGTACTGAACAATTTTAAGGAAATTTAAATAAATATGAAAAGAATACTGCAAAATGGAAACAACACATTTTTTACTCTACAGAAAAAAACATTTCAGAGATACTAAACTACAAACATGAAAGCTGAAAAGCTCAACTTAAATGTTTCTTCTACGGGGGCTGGCATATTGCACCCAAAACTTTTCAGTCTCAGTGAAACTGCACTTCTTATAGGAAGCTCTTCCAGAAAATCTTTTGTGTCAGTTATACCACTCACCTCTAACACCAGGATGGAAAAAGGCACAGAAAAGCAAATGCCCCAGGGCGTGTCTACTGGCTCTGCTCCCTGAGACTGTGGGATGCAGAGTATCTCCAACAGCTCCTGCTGTTTACAGAAATGACCCTCCACCTACATTGTGACTCTATCAGGACTCTAGGCCACAATTAAACCTGAGGACAGACAGCTGACAGGAAAAGGTGAGACCTGTTTTAAATTGGGCACTGCCAGTTTTAGGCAAATGGAAAAGGGTCTGGGAGGTGAGGGAAAGAACAAGAGCTCTAGGAAACAGCATTTATCAGGAGAATTTGGAGTGGTTTGGTTATTTTAACTGGAAAAGAGAAAGGCTGAATCATAATTTGTGCAAATATATAAAATTAGCTGGAGAGACTGATAATCTGTTACTTGTATCCACAGAGGGTTAAACAAGAAGATAGGTAATTAGCCACAGGATTTAGGTTAATTATTAGAAAGAAGTCTTTCCAAACCACTAGGTAAGCAGGTACAGCAGCTCTCTCTAAAGCTTGTTTAAGCAAGATTGTGAAATTTCTTTCACAAGGAGCTTTAATAACAGCCTAAACAAGTATCTGTTAGGCAGTGGTCTGGGTACATTTGCTCCTGGCACAGGGAAGTGGGCCATGCTAGGCTGTTGTGGTCCCTCCCAGCTGTACTTTCCTTTGATGCTTTGGGATGTGTTTCAGTGCTGGCTTTGGTTTTCCCAAGAGCCAGAGTTTCTGAACGCTGACAAAAGCAGCCTCTTGGAGGAGGCTAGTGAGAGAAAACTGAAAAGAAAAAAGGCTTAAATAACAATTTAAAAAAATGACTCATTTAGCTATCCTCTCCCAAACTAAAGAAGCAAAAAGACATACATCCTCAGCTATAGCACTTCCTGAGCACTTCTTTGGTCTGTTCAGGACAACAACCTGTCTTCTCCTTTATAAATGGAATGGCTGTTCTGGATCTCTGCTGGAAACAGTTCCTCATTGTTGTTTATTTTTGTAATGACTGGATGAAATGTTGGGGTTTTTTGGTATATCTCTCATGCAGAGAGCCCAGAACTTCCAGTGCAGGATGGGTAAGCCATACCCATACATACATACCCATACTAGAGCCATAGGCACCCTCCACCAGAAATTTCCCCAGTTACACAGTACAATCCTGTTTTGCCACTTATAAATCTTCCCTTTCTACATGAGAATTAATACTCTTCCTTTAGAAATATGCTTGAGGTAGAGAATAGTGGCAAAACAAATGGCTTCCACAGAGGCAAGGAAGGCAACTGAGTGCCAGAAGCTTTTAATTTTAGTAGAGCAAAAAATATATTGCTTGGGCAATGTCAAAGGACAAAACACTCTGGATTATAATCCATTTGAGGTTATATTCCACCTTTTGTGCAGGGAGAATGAACTTGTGTACAGCTGGTCATACACTGGGGCAATTTCTGAGAGATTGGCACTGGCAGGGGATTTATTTGTTGGCAAGTGTCAAACACACTGCAAGAAAAAGAATAAAAGAGAAAATTCTGACTGACTAAGTCCATATCTTTTTTCAACAGCAGCTTAGAGCCAGGATGAAAGCAAAACACTGCTCAAAGGCAAGGCTCTTCCCCAATGTTTGGGGCAAAAGAGTAAATTCTATGGTGTTTATTGTCTGGAGTTGCCAGTCACTTTTGGACAATGGATTTTCTTTAAAATTTCATGTCTTTTAAATCTGTTCAGATTCTAAGAAGTCCTAAATATTTGACAAGGTATGCGGTATCAGGGCCCGAAGAGAAGCAATACTGCATATTCCC
>VZTT01064140.1:7974-22431 GCA_013400855.1 Buphagus erythrorhynchus | reverse complement strand
CTAAATCAGTAATGTGTGAAGCAGCTAATGAGGAAAGGAGTCAGTGCTGTGTGGAGCTGCCTGTGAGGAAAGGAGATAGAGTTGCCTGGAAAGAAGTACACTGAGAGAAGGCATGAGAAGTTTTAATAAAAGACTGATGATGATGCCAGTCGTGTCTGTCTCGACATAATTACTACAATTGAAGGCATTTCCACACAGAACACATCAGAGGTTTGTGACTGAGCTCCTACTGGATCCAGTACAGAGCCACAAGAAATTCTGGCTTAAACCTCCAAAACAATTTTCTAGATACCAGGAAAAGTCCCAAACTGATGCTGCCTCTGTTTAGTAGGCTGTTCACTGATAGCAGTGCAGAAATAGTGCTCCTCTGAATGGGACAGACATTGTCACACTGGTCAGGTTTCCACCCAACAAGGCAGTAGGAAATGGTAACTTGTGCTCACTGGCAGCTGCTTCATGAACAGCAGCTCTTGCTAACACAAGAGAGAGGGATGAGTGTGTGGGAATCAGGGTGACAAAAATGGTGGGAAATAGTTTCTTGTCCATTAGAAGCTGATTTGACACTTCTCTATGCAATCTTTTAATGAGGTTAATGAAGACATTACAGAATAAACAAGACTTCCAGAGAACTGCAGTCCCTTCTAGAAATCTTTCAGGATAGATACTGCTTATTGTATAAATTCCCCAATAAGTGACACTAGGAGAGGAAAGCAAATGTTTGGGTTCGGTTTTTTTAACTCCAAGGCTTTTAATCAAGACACTTCAGTAATGAAGGCATTGTGTTTTACTTAGAACATTACCTTTTCAAAGTGCATGGTTGCTCACCAACAAAAATCCTCATGGATTTCCCGCTGTCTAGGTATTTTCCAGCTACAGTCAGCAATGTTCCTCCAGATTTGGGGCCATAGGTGGGAGATATACTTGTTATTACAGGATTCTGAGGGGAGGTAAAAATAAAACCAGTGGATTATAAAATTATTTTCAAAATGTAAAGAGGAGATATTAAAACATTTATTAACGTTTTCATGAAGTAACAACAAAGCCAACATGAATGCAGAAATTACCATGCTAGATTGGACTTTTGAGGAGTCCCTATCAGTAAATATTGACACTAATTTTGACTATAATAGTTTAATCATAGTGCTTACCACGTATGAAAATGTATTGAACAGTGTTTTTCCATATCCAACAGAAACACTACTGGATATATTAAAACCTGGACTTTTTGCAGCAGGAACTGTGCATTCCAGCCTTTAGAAAACAAGGAAAAAAATGGGATTACATTTTTATTCTGATTGATTTATTTTTCGTATTAAAATAGAACCACTTCAAACCCATAGTAATGGGGAATCCATACTAAACAGATCATCAGTCTCTGTGCATCACAGACATTTCAGAAATAACAGCTAAAAGAACTGTCCCCCTCTTCTTTAATAAAAAATATAAATGCTGTGGTCTTCATAATACTTGGCCACAGAAAATAATTTTAGTATATCATATACATTTCAGGAAAAAAAGCATGATAGAAAAAAACAAATACCTCTATTCAAAGGCTGATGGATGCTTTTGAACTTTCATTTCGTATCAAATTTTGGAAGACAATAGCATTTAAAAAAATTAATCATACACAAGTTTGTTGTAAAAAATGAAATGTTACCAAAAATTAAACTTGAACTTCTACAGCAGCATGTGTCAATGTATTATATTACATTCACATAGTCTCATATATAATCTAGTCTCCTTAAATCATCTTGTTTCCATTAACATTGCTCAGAACGGCAGTTATGAGAGTGCTCAAGACTTCTGGAGCACTTGCTGGAGTATCTGCACTGCTATGTATGCAAATAAGAAAGCTGTGCCACAATTTGTGCATTGCTTTGGTGGCAGAGAGAGGATATTATTGGATTTCTGAAAGATAACTACATAACCTCTGTCTTAAATTTAAGCTATTATCCCAGTGTCTCAATTACTTATTTCTGAGGGAGAGGAGAGGTGCAGTTGAGGGTCATAAACTTCTGGATGACGAAATACCTGCATCTTCTCACACTTCTCCCCAGCAGCTTTACAGATCAGGAAGACAGAGGTGACATAACTTAGCCCAGCAGGATCCCAGCCAAAGGAACTGCCCCCTTTTCAAACCTTTGAATAGATTCATTCTTGCCAGCTTCCACAGATGTTGAGCAGCATTTCACAGACAAATCAAAAAAACTACTCCAGGAGATATTTGCAGAAACTAGATTTATTTCATCTCCATTTTGGGCATTGTTTTTCTTAGGGAGTTTATTAAACCATGGGATTTTTTCAAATTTGATATTTCAGAATCAGAGACAATACTTACAGGCTGAATGTTTGTATTTGCAAAAAAGTCCATACCACATAAAGAATATCTGTATAAATGGAAATTAATATTTTAGGTTTCTTACCTATTTTTGTTGCTAGACTTTGCTTCCAGAGGACAAATTTGTCCCCCAATATGGACTACTGTATTTTTTAACTCAAATCTATTATTTTTGCTGAATCCAAAGTCCCATCCACACAGTGTCAGTTTTGTCCCACCTTCTATGGGAGCACTGCTCGGGAGAATCTGTTAAAAAAAATATTGTTCTAGTTGAATCAGGTTTTCTTGAACTTCACTTGGAGCTAAAGAATGGGCAAAGGAACAACTTTAGAAAAGCATTTCTTTTGGTAGGCTATGTCCTAGCATTCATCTTAATTGTTCTTCACCTTTCATTTGTCACATTATGAGCTTTCTATGACAGTAGCAATAAATAACAAAACCTACACTAGAAAGCTTTGAAAGATAGTGTTTAGGGGCACTGACCAAGCTGTGCATTGTAATAGTCTTTTAAATCCTGCCGTTCTTGTCTTTCACATCTTATTTCTGGCGTGTTAAACATACAATATACTTATTTTGTTAGAAGCTGAATGCTGAACACAAAAGAGCCCCCAAATGACCGTTTTTTGTCAGCTTGATGAAAGTTGGGTTCAGAGTGAAGTAGCTTCAAAGACACTATAATCCAATACCACGTTGACTGTGATAAAGTTAACATGACTTCTGCTATTCTTTCCTTAAACATTTTACATTTGGTCACCTCTAATTCCAAGTTAAAAATAAACTGCCCCTCAGAAACACAGAGACAATCTACAAAGGAAATACTTTTTTTTTTGTATGTGTGTGTGTATTGTAAATTGTCCTGTAAAATATAACAATGGTGGGAAAAACGTAGGAACACTATAGAAGTCTTAAAAAACTCTGTAAAAGTACTGGTTAGTACTGTCAGTAAAAAAACCCAAAACCCACCAAAAAACCAATCAAAAAGAAAAGACATTAGTTCAGGAATTATGAGGACTTTCAACAATACTGCACAATTTTGCAAACATACCAGTACCACTAGACAAACAAAAAAGAATGAAAGGAATGAGAGGCTGAATTTATACTTGTGATTATAGTGCCTAAGTATCTTAAACTTAATGCTTTAATGGTAATAATTTTGCCCCCAAAATGCAATACAGCTGTGTCCTTCAAAGAACCCGGCTTAATTTTCAAGCTGAAAGGAAAGTGTTTGAGTGATACTTGGCTATTATTTCATCTGGAAATCCAGTAAGACAGCACATTTCTTTTCAACTCTCTTGTAGCTATACTTCAAGACTCTCACAAATGAACTATTGTAGATAGAAAGGCAGCTGAAGAATACTTCAAAAGAATTATACCATATACTATATATGGGGAAATTTACTGCCCTCATTAGAAACCAGACAAAGAGTCTGCTTTAAAATGCACTGAAGCCAGAAGGAACCTTTCCTGGTTTAAAGAGCTTTGAATCAACCCTCAATGAGCAAAGAGGGAACCTGTGCAGGAGCAGCACTTCTGTACAAATCTGCAAAAAAGGAGTGATAACTCACACAGCTCCCTGACACAGAACTGCAGCTATGAGCTTGGAGCCATACTGTGCCCACAAAATCTGTGCTATTCCCAAGTTTAACTTTTCCTTATTTCTTTGGAGTTTTCTTCTTCAAATCTGGATTCGACTTCAGATTCTAGTTTTCCACTCTACTCAATATCCCAGCACATTATCTATTTTTGAAATGACAAAACCCTAGCAGAAACTGAAAGTGCTCTGTGGGGGTACAGGATGTCCCAATGGTTTCTACAATGCATTGACATGTGGCATTTGAAGAGTTTGAAATGAAATCCGCAAGTTAGCAAAATAAGGGCTTCACAAAGCCATACAGAATAAAAACTGAAGGTGCTGATCACATTTTTAGTGATCTTACGTGGCAAAAGAGACTTGTGATAGCAACCTGTGTGCCTTAATTGAGGGATAGAAAGTATTTAGTACATTCTGTCAACAAATTTAGAAGGCAACCCCTCTAAGTAGATAGCAAAAAATAAATAAACAAAATCTTAAAGTTTTGTTTTTAAGTTCTGCAGAACTCCCTCATTTTAATTCAAGATTTATTTTTGTTCCATTTGAACAAAAATTGTTCTGTATGATGAAATTTCTGAAAATCAAATGTGGTTTTCCAGACTTTTTCTTGGAAGAGTTGACAAGAATGGACAGTGAACCTCCTGGTCTTGCAGGCCTCTTCTGACTACTTACATTGCATTGATAGTAACAGAAAACAATCAAAATGGAAACCAGTTATAAATGCAGGGATTCAAAAAAATATTGTGTTATCTCCACTGATAACATGGAGCAAGTCTACTGCAAGGTCTGTCATTCTCCTGTTCCTCGAACTTTTGGTTAAGGGAGAAAGTTAACTTTTTGTTTTTGAAAAAATTTAAAGCATTGTGTTTTCCTTTTATTTATGTTGACAGTTAATATCCACTTAAATACTTAATACATTGTTTTGGAAGAAAATACCTATTTATTAAAGTTTCATTAGCCTATTAATTTTAATTCAAAGACAAAAACACATACAACCACATGTGAAATTTCCAGCAAAGCCTCCAACCTAAACAGGCAGCAGAAGGCCTGATGTTCTTGATACGTCTGATACAAAAGCCAGCTAAAATGACTCACTTTAAAAACAACAACAAACCATGTCAGATTTTTAACCACAACAAAGAATCAGAAGGGAGACCAATTTATTTCTTCTTTTACACCCTTCACCTTTCAGCGTGACCTGAACACCACGCGCAGATGCCTGCAATTTGTTCCAGCACCGAGTGATTCCGAGGAGACTCCCTCCCTGGCTTCCCTCTAGAGCTGCTCGTCCAGGCTGATGAAACTCCTTATTGTTGGCAGAGGCAGTGGATGGGAGCAGCCTGGGAGCTGGGCTGTGGAGGGGATGTGTCCCAGTGTCTGCCCTACTATGCTGTCTGTCTGGGCAGACTTGACAGCTCCTCTCCAACACACAGCTCCAAGGGAAAGTGCTTAAAGCAGGGAAAAGAATCAAAGGATCTGCAGGACTCCATGGGAAAACACTGGGCTTCTTCTCTGCCATCCTTCCTGAGAGGAAAAAAAATTTTTCCCCATTGTACACCACTCTGTGTAATAACCTGGGAAAACGTCATTGAAGACTTAGTTAGCTAACATCCACTGGACCAGACGCTCCGAGAACAATCTGTTCCCCTAGGGTTAAAGCGATCATATGACATATCTCAAGCAATCTGTCCCTCTGAAAGCTGCAAAATATTAGGGAGAGGTTCGGACTGAATTTCAGATACTATGCAAAGCAGGTCATCCTCTGTTTGTTAGGAACAAAACTAGCTTGTTTTCTTACATTTTATGCATGTGAATTTAAAGACAGATCAGAAGATGATGAATAATCTGTTTTATATTTTTTTTTCAGTAATCATGTTAAATGTCATGGTCCAGTAGAGCATGAAATTTGTCTTAACAGCTAGCAATCCAATGGATTTAAGTACCCAGCTGCATTTTTTTTCTGACAAGCCTTCTGGAAGCAACATCCACCAACACTGGCATGCAGTAATTTGAGATTCACTTTAAGATCCATCAGTGTCACAGATCCGTATTCATTTACAAGGGTAGGCTGGGCTGAGCCACATGGGCAAGGGGAGCACCTGGCCAGCCTCACACCTGTTCCCACTGCCCCATGTCCAAGGTGTGCTCCCCTTCCAGCAACTTCACAGGGACTCCAGAGGTGGCTGTGGGGGATACACCTCTTGGTCTAAGTGCCTGTGCATGGGCTCCAGGCGCTTGGTTCTTAAAACTGCTGAGTGAACACATTCAAAATTGAAATTAAAGAGGGCTACATGAGTTCAGCCCCTCTGAAAATCAGAAAATAAGCAGTTCAGAGCCTGAGAAATATTTTTTGAGCTATGGAAATATACAGCCACTGCTGGAAAGTTTGTGAATTAAAAAACATTAAGGGTGCTTGAGCTCTAGAAAAGATGAAACAAACTGAGCAGGACAGGTGAGTACCTTGGGCCTGCAGAGGTACAGAGAAATGTATAAGAGCTACTTCTCACTGTATACCTTTGAATTGGTGATTCAGTCTCATACAGACTAAGGCTGGAAAGGATTATTTCACTATCTAATATAACCTTTTTGAAATAAATGTGGTTTTATATAAAGGAAAAGTAAACTGTTCACATTCTGCATTAGCAATTTTTGTGCATCTGCTTTGTCCTAAGTAAATGAACATAGAAGGTGAGGCAAACCACCCCTCCCCCTTCCATTTTCCATCCATTCTGGGTTTGATTCCTATAACTCTTCATTGTTTTTTCACTGAATTTTACCTGTGTTAATCCTAAATTTTGTGTCTGAAAGGCAAACATGGAAAAAACCAACCCTGTGTGTTTTATAGAAACACACAAACATGTTTCTGTACTTCTTTCAAGATTAGTAGCAGTTTTGCATTAGAACTTAAAAATATTGTTGTACATGAAATCATATGCCTGGATGAAAGAAATACATTATTTATTTAAAGACCCACTTTTTTTCTCCCTTTCTCTCCAAGAGTTTAGCATATCAAACTGTCATCTCTGTATCTCACCAAGTTGTATTCTAATAAAGGAAAATGTATTTTAAACTACATGATGTAGTTTAAATGCACTAACACAAGTGAATGGGTATAAATGCTACCAGAAAGTTTTATGCTTGTCCTTCCCTTAGATTTCTAGTCCATCAACTGCTCTACAAACTTCTGCCTTTACAGTTATGTCACACTTCACAGGGGAAGATTAGGTCCCACGTACAGTACAAATCCTGTGTTAACCATAGCTAAATTAAAACTAGACTGTGCCAGGGCAACTCTCTGCTCATCTGTGCCTTTTTGTTCTCACACACCCTGGATGAGCTTTGTCTGGCTGGCAGCAGCCTCTGGCTGCCCCTGTCCCGGGGGTGCAGCTACAGGCTTGTTCCTCATTGGTGCCAAGTGGAGCCATGAGAACGAGGAGCCAGGGAGGGACTTTATGGAAAAACCATTTCCCTGGGACCTTGGGTAGGGGAAAGAGGAGATTTTTCTCACAAAGAAACACCAGACCTTCCTCCAGCACCGGAGCCAGCACAAGGATGGATGAGGAGTGGGAGCCAGAGACCTCCTCTGCTGGGTCAGGCTGTGGTGGCTCTGGGCAGGAAGCACTTTCCTCCACTTTTGTCTCTGAGAGAAGTCTAAGAGGAGGGATGCTCCTTTCTGTGACTGGCTTTCCTGTCAGACCCCTGCCAGGCTGGCTCAGACCCATCTTGTTTCCCCATCAGAAGTGCTTTGTAGGGCCAAGGCTGGTAAGGATGATCAGACAAACCTGTCCATCCACGAGCATTTCAGCCCACAGTACTCAGGGAGACCATGTGCATCCAGTCAGAGGATTTATGGACATCAAGGCTGAGGGGAAGTTGAGGAAAGCTGACAATTTATCATGATTACATTAGTAGAAAATATCTACAGAGTGCAGACTGTTCTTCTCTCAAGAGATAAATATGAGACATCCACTACTTTACCTCATAAACCCTAGGCAAGCAGATGTCCTGGGTCCAGGTGTTGCTGGGGCACTCAGAAGACCTGAGGCACTGCTGGCTGCACCAGCCACACTGCATGAAGGCTGGTGCCAGCAGGCACTGGCTGCAGGACCTGAAGTGATGGCAGCCTGGCCCCTTCAGAGGGATCTTTGTTATCTGTCAATGGAGAGACATGATGCACACATCCTTTTAATACATGCACTAAGTGGCAAGGAGAATCTCTATTTATGCATAGCGTGCTGGTGCTACTCAGATTTCAGATGTGGAAGCCACAGTTCGACTTCTCTTTAGCTCTGTAATTATAGGATCTTATAAGTAATTTAACTGACATGATTTTAAATTCGCTTGGGAGAAACCCTAAAGGCATCTTAATGTTATATACAGTTACTACCAGCATCTGGTGTTTACAGCAAGATAGCATTTTTTGCTGATGGAGAAAGAAAACAGCAGCGTGCTCCTCCCAGTTCTGTATCTCAGTGTATCTCAGTATGCCTGAGTTTATACATTTGTAAAAATAATCATGATGGCTATTTCAACTTTGGTGAGGCTGTATTAATAAGGAAATACTACTTGCAGCATGTCACTACCCATGTACTTGTTTTTTAACACCTATCATCAAAAAACCTATACTTTACCTAAAATACAAGTTAAAATTTATATTACTTAAACTATCAGAATAGTTATGAAATAGTCACTCTAAACATGTAAGAATTATTTTTGGTCAAAATATTAAAATCTATATATAATTACATTATTATGTAAGTGCCTCATATTTCTTTATACTTCAGGACCTTCCTTACATTTATTTTGTACATTTTCTGAAGACCACTCTTATAAATATCTCATACGTTTCTAGTAAATGATTAATAACAATCTTTACGGCTGATGTATTTCTGTAAGTCCTTATAGAACTCAAGGGGTCAAATTATTGCTTACAATCATAGTTTAGGATTATCTGTAATATTATCTGCTGATGTCTTAAACCTGTTCTTCAATGTATATCTACTTATGACAATAGCATACTTATGATAGCTCTTCATCTTTTATTAACTCTTTGTAGACTACATGCTAAAGTAATTTTCAAGCCTTACTGACGTGCAGTTGTACAGACACCCATGTAACTCTTGCACACACAACCCTCCTTAAAAAGTTCCAATGCTATGACACAAACCTACAAAAGCCCGGAAACTGAGCACCATTCTTTTCTTAAGCCATTGTGTGTTTTGTCTTTGCAAGCACTTGAATTAGGGACAGGGTTTCAGCCTTAAAATTTGCATTTCCTGGCTTTTGTTGGTTTATATCACCAGCTCTTACATTATTTAAACATTTCTCAATATTAGGCTGCCATTTTCTTTAGTATGGGAAAATCTGTATCTTGGAGGAAACTTGCACCCCCAGTGTTCTGAGGGAATGACAGGGCTGTGAGGATGCAGAGCATAAAGCAGCAGTGTGAACAGCTGCTCTGACCAAGAGCTGCTGTTCTGAAGGCAGGTTTACACAGTGCACAGGAGGATGAGATTATGAACCACTCACCTTTTTCCCAGTCACTACCAGGGTATAGCCATCATCTGCTAATGAATTCTTGACAACAACCTGGGGAGAGATGGGGTGGGAGTCCAGCTGAAAGCTGACATGCGGAGCTGTGGGCTCTGAACGGGAAACCACTATCTAAGAAAGAAAGAAATTTTCAAAATCAGCAGGCAGTATGTAACACAAATGCATGCTGCTCAGCTGTCTCGTGTTCTCTGCTTGCATTAATTACTTTGCATTACATTGCATAATATTTTGCATAATGTTCCATCATAATCTGATTAAAGTGCTATAAAATCTACTTTATTTAGTACAGCAAAACCATGTCTGTTGGAGGATCCTCAAAATACACTGTATTTATTAAAATATGCAGGAGTCACTGCATGTTTCCTAGTCCTTCAATTTCAGGTATTTATAAATCACCATAAAAAATGAAGATAGGTCATTTAGTCAGTCCTATACTTTTAGGAGTGAATAATGTTATCTACAATATCTATTTAAAAGAATCTTAAAACTCCAGGTCTTCAGAAGTCAAAAACATTTCCTTTTATTTTCACTTTGGTCCTTCAGTTTGAAAAGTAAACTTTAGCCTGTCTCAACAGTCTCTGGTCTTGCTGCACGTGGGGCAATTAGATTGCAAAGCTATGTCAGGCACTGCAGGTGGCTGCTTGGGCACCCCTCAGAGCCACAAGTACACAGAGCTCAACACCCAGGGCTGCTGAGATGCCTACTGCTCTGACAAGCTCCTTGCAAGGTTTGGCTGGGCACCCTGAGCTGTTGATTTCTCTGGGAGCTGGGTGTCCAGGACTGAGCATTCAAAGCACTTCTTAAATTACAGGGAACAGTGGAGGATGCTTTAGGAGATGCTCCAAAACAGGAACCTAACTTAGTCGTCCAGAAGCCCCTTTGCAAAAACCTTCCCTTTCTCCCTCTCTCTCTCAATTTTAGGAGATCTTAGGGAGATTAGTCACACCAGCATGAAATTCCCCCACTACTCATCTCTCTGCATCTTGAGTTACCTAAATTCTTCTGAGAATCCGGGTCTATTCCTGCAAACACACGCCTAACTTTACTACTGTAACTTTGTTGATTTTAACGGGATGAGTCATGGCTGTTAAGCAGAGGCATAAAGCATCTGCAGATCGGGGTGGATATTTGATAGCAAGATTTTATAGGCTTGGGCCTGCAACCCAGAAGGATGTGTGCCCAAATATGATAGCATCAGGCAACAAAGGCAGAGGATTGTTTACATGAGGAAAGATCATGTTCATGTTTCAAAAGCTGTACCACGTGTAGTTTACTTAAGGAATTTAGATAATCAACATTTGCTGAGAAGTTAGGATTCAATGGGGCTCATTATTTAAAAAGATTGAAGCATTCTGGAAATAACTTGTATGTCAAATGTTTCATTTTTTACTATAATGAAGCTTTTCTTCTGACTCCGAAGACAGAATCAGAACAGCCAGGACATTGACTTACACAATTTCACTGGCTTTTTGCACTGCCAAGGTCTTTCAACAAGATGGCTGACTCCAAAACTAGACTTAGAGATGCAGTAATTATAGCTGATGTTTTGATGTAATTCAAGACTTAAATAAAATATATGAGCAGTTAATTCATCCGATAACTGCTTCACATCCCAGAGGTATTTATAGTTTGGAGTTGCAAGAGACTTTTTTTCCTTTAAAAATGAAGCTGGCTTTGTTACAGACTTTGCTATGGATTTATTTCACAGCACAGAAAGTACAGATTTTAGAAATCAATAAGGTATGATCGTTTTTGGTGACACAGAAGTATGGTCTCTGACTCAGTGTAATAGGGCATGAGCTCTGTTTTTCTATTCAGGACAATGAAAAATAGAATGGACTGGAAAGCTGCATGAAAAAGCTTGATTAATGTTGGCATTATGGGGAGAGGTAGCACCACAGCTGCAAATACCTTTTTAGTTGATCATTAGCTGTGTCTCATCTCGAATACCCACTGCTACAAAATGCTAAGAATTCTTTCCCATCATGAATCCAGGCTTCCTCTTATTGCCAAGAATTCTTTCTGATTGAGCCACAGTGTTAACTCTTTAAACACATCTGCATTCCAACCTCAGAGCAATACATGAAAATTTGAATTCCACCTCTACAATCTTGGAAAAATTACTCGGTACTTTAAACACTGACTGACCTTTATTTTACTGAGGTTGACAGTCAAATCACCTGCTCAAAGCCCAAGTGACTAGACTTTGACCTCATGACATAAAGGGAGCTCGGATTACACTTCCTAGCTCATGGAATAAAAGTTTGGATTTTGCTTAGAACTAATCTACCAGCCTACAGTGCTGCTATAATGGATACTAGATGCAAAAATGTTCTTTTTGGTCTATACAACTGTGTGATTTTTGAACACACCAGCCCAGTCCTTGAAATTCTATCTTACCCTTATCCAACATAATCCTGGAAAAAAAAACCAATTTGAAGACAGCTTCTACAGCAGTAGGAAGAGGCTACTTAGGACTCCAGTGTCGTTCTCATAAAGCTCTGATTTTTATGGCTTGGGACTGAGCTGGTATGTGTGCAGCACAAATTTCATCTGCCATGGACACACCAACATACAGGGACCACTACCATGAAAATGGTTCAGTACTACAGGAGGATTTTCCTCTGCAAAGACTATAAAATCCTGGGGGTTTTGGGGGTATCTTTTTTTGGTGGGGTGAGAGTGGGTGTTGGATTTCTTTTTGTTTGTTTTATTTACATTTTAGTAATTAATTTATTAACCATGCATTTCTCCAGAGCATAAGAGAAATGAGAGCTTATTTCTATGCTTGCACTCAAGCAAATAGGAGCGAGGGAAGGTCTAGAACAGATAATTAACCAAAGGAGAACAAACAGACATTAGCAGTAAATGGTCAGTGACTGCAATAGTAAGAAGTCACCAGAGGTGTTCTGCAAGCTGCTATGCTGGGGTCCATACTGTTCAATACACCTGTCAGTGAGTTAGAAAAGTGGTTGAGCAGTCCATTAAAAAAAGTTTTGTGATGATCTGAAGGTATTCAAAGTGGTTAGGATGAGGATAGACTATGAAGGATGGCAGAAGGACTTTACAAGACAGCATGTCAAGGCAATAAAATGGCAGGTGAACTACAACAAAGAAAATTAATTTAAAACAGTGTATGATAGATATCTAACTGCTTAGCATCGGCCAAAACCAACCTAGTAAAAACTTAGAAATTATTAGAAAAGGATTAGAGAACAAACAGAAAACACCCCAATATCATATAAATTGCCTGAAACTTAAAATCTCTGTGCAGTTCTACTTGCCTCCTGGAAAAAAGAGCATGTTAAAAAGGGGGAAAGCTCAGAGAAGGGTAATGAAGATGATCAAAAGGCTGTAATGAACAATGATTGAGTATGGTACATGTGAATCTCTATGCAAAAGGAATAGAGAATCATGAGTGGGTAGAGACCAACAATAAACTCTCTTCTACAACTACCCAAAACAGGGTTGTAGCCAGCTTGGGGTTGATCTCTTCTCCCAAGTAATAGGAAAAGAAGAAATGGCCTCAAGTTGCACCAGGAGGATTTTAGATTATATTTTAGGGAACATTTCTCCACCAAAAGGGCTGTCAAAGAGTGGAACAGGCTGCCCAGGGAAGTGGTTGAGTCACCATCTCTGGAGGTATCTAAAAGACATGTATGAGTGGCACTTAAGGGCACTGTTTAGTCTTGGACTTGGCAGTGTTAGGTTAATGGCTGGACTTAATGATACTTGAGGTGTTTTCAGTCCTAAATGATTCTATTATTCCATGATTTAATTCTAATAACAATTCTAAACACCACCAAAAGACAAAAACAAGACTTAGGTTCAAGGCAAACAAAAGAACATGACATCCTAGCAATATGTGATAACATACAGTACTCCCTGCTAAAGGATGTGATTGCAAGAGAAATGCAGATTCAAAGGGAAACTCCACAGGTACATGGAAAGAGCTAAATAGACAAAAATCAATAGCTCAGGAAATTCACAGAAAAAGTAGATGGAGACTTGAAGCAGAAGGTAGTAGATATGTGTGTCTGGTCACTAGGCATCCACTTGTCAATACCACTGGAGACAGAGCACTGAACTAGATGGACCCTTCATTTAAATCCATGTGGCTCTTCATATGTCTTTTGAGAATCACGTTCAATATCAGTAACTATGACAAAGACAATATTTATGTCTCTCTATTTAGAGAAAAACAAACAATTTTCTTCCAGCATAGCTCACGCTACTTCCATGAAGTACTTCCATGAAGATAACAACCAACAGTTAATTAATAATGAATATATTAATGTATTCTTTGAATTGGAAATCAGAAATCACTTAGGTCCATGAACACTCAAATTATTAATTTAAATATTATTTCATTGCCATCAGCTAGTGTTAATGTTAAATATGAAGACTTGAGTCTAGGTTTGTGCAAAATTAAGACTGTAATAACTTGAGCTGAAAACCAGCATGCAACAGCTTATTTTAAAAATCATTCTGATGCTCAGTTCTGCTAGTCAGCAGGATTGAATTACAAATGTTACTGACTACATGTTGAAATATCTTCTGAAAAAATGAGAGGCCTTCTAAAAGGAATCCAATCTAAGTATCATATTGTTATTCTTTTTCCCTACATGTCGGACAGGTGTACGCCATTATCCAGCAGAGATAGGCTCAGGGTTAACTTTATTGTGCAATGCCTCAAATGCCCTGGGATATGCAGCATAGCCTTGCAAAGGGCGCATATGTGGCTCTCTAAATGCTGTATATCATTCTAATCCATGAAGAATATAATGGATCTCTTCTGAAGGGTGTAAGCTTTTCTACTCAAACTGAATATTAAAACATATGCTCTCTCAAACCAGTTATTCAACACCAGGTGTTAATTTTAATTTGGCTGTATGGATTTTGCATTATGCAGTGTTTGATACCTTTTTTTCCCCTTGAGAATCAAGATAAATTCTTTACCGCAGACAGCACTGCT
>VZTT01064132.1:27185-53362 GCA_013400855.1 Buphagus erythrorhynchus | reverse complement strand
TAAACTATAGCAGGGTAAATTATCTCAACAGATACAAACAATGTTTTCAGTAGGGCTATTCACACGAGTAAAGATTTCCAGTTCATGACCTGTAAGGATCTTTATTTTTAATCTATTTTTCTCTTTCTAGATCTTCTGGTATTTCAAAGCAGAAAACCCACAAGTTAAAATCTACAGGATTATTCATTACATGTCAAAACAACTCAAAGTAAGAATCTTAGGAAATCACTAGTGACATCAAATGTAAAATTTTATGACACTTCCAAGAATTTTATCTCATAAGTGGAAAAACATCACGCATTTTGAAATCCTTTTTATAAGATGTACTTTGCAGTACTTGCTGCCAGCACTATAGGATAAAGTATCCTTTTAATTTTGGGCTTTTTAAAGAAGAGAACATTGAAGAACAGTCTGTAAGAATGAAAGCAACAGCTCATCCCCCACAGCAGTTGTCTAGTTCTCTAATACTATCTGGTGACATATACAACACTAAATAATTCCCTTTACCTTGGTTTCAGCAGTTTTGACCTTGAGAGCCATGGACACATGATGAGTGAGGGAAGTGCTGTTGCTATATTCCGTATGCCAACTTTAGCAGGAAGAAGCAGCTGGTTTTCACCCCAAAAAACATTCTAATGGGTAAGTATAGGACAGGGTGGGGTGAGGTGAGTTGATTGGATTAAACTGACTTGAGACAGAAGACATCTGTGAGCTAAATGTAAGCTGCTGAAGAGCAAAGAGAAAATCCTGCTTGCTCATCCAATGTTCGTGCTTTTGTAGCTACAGTCAGCCAAAGCATATCTTAAATATAACTTGGCTATTTAGACACAACATTATTATTCTTTTTTACCTTTTAATTGCTTTTTTTCCAGCATTCATGTGATCACAGTTCCTTGAGGTTATTATAACTTCCTACTTCTAATTATCTTTTACATTTTCTAGCATTGATTCTATTGACTATAGATTTGGAGTGGTACATTCTTCACAATGTTCTTTGCTAACATTTTTCTTCTGACTATCACTTTATTACATCAAGTGTAATTCACATTAAATTAGGTATAATTAAGTTAAGAAGTTCAGACTTATGTTATGACTCTTTTGTTCCTGAACCGTATTTTGTTCCTTCAGAAGAATGAAATTTAGTGTGCTTTAGAGCACATCCAACTTCTAGTGAGCAATTCCTTAATGGATTCAAATTTGACTTTTTACAGGCACATTATGATTCAGTATGCTGTGTTATTTGGAAAAAGAAGATGCTTCTGAAACTGAACCAAGAATGAACTTTTTTTTTCTGCTGACACTAACATAATATGTGCAAATTTCATTAGGGTTTTTTATGCCTTTTTAGTCATACAAAATAAATGTTATTTGCTCTAAAATGCAGTCTGCACTCGGCAAACAAGAGCTTTCACTCACAGATTTGATAGCTCCAGATTGTGAGTACTGTCAGGGAAATTACTGGTAGTATTGTGTGAAATTCCTTTCTGTGCAAAAATACTAGCACGAAGATCTGTACATCAATCAGTAAAGTCCTATTTTGAGGACTGAAGTGATGACAAAGGACTATACTGAAAAAAAAGAAAAAACTTAAACTAAGTTGCTTAAACAGTTGCAACAGTCAGAGGTATCAAATAAATTAAGAAATATTTGCTTTAATAATTAAAAAATATTTGAAAAGGAGCAAAAGGATTCATTCAAAGAGCACACTATCTACCCCAAAGAATCAGCTGAAAACCATGACATAAAATTAATCTGCAGAAACTTTTTCAGTAGCTATAATTAGCAAAATAATTGAAAAAGTAGTGGGTTGCATTAATCTCAGACAACTATTAAACATAACAAGAGCTTACATTCACTGACTTCTTCACAGAGGGTCAATTTAACCCAAGGCTGATGATAGAGGCAAAGTCAACAAGTTTGACTGAAATGTAATTGAAGCTGTAGGCATGGATTTATTGGGCAGACTAAGAGGTTCTTCCCATTCCTATTACACAGTTGAAACCTTTAAATACTCTGAGAGAATAGATAATATTTCTGTTGCACTCTTGCTTCAAGATTGTAAACACTTAAATTGTGGTAACCCAGTGAACAAGAGCAAATCAAACTTGGAAGCAGCAGAAAGTGTGTGTGACCCAAAATACTAAGTCACTCAATAGTGAATGTTAACTATAAGGATGATGCTGTTAGCTACATGTTGAGATAATGGAATAATGACTTTTTTGTATTTTTTATTTTCTTAAAATTTACTGGATCAGCTGCAGGAAAAATGACAACTCCAGCAGAGAGAGACAAAAGAGAAGTTTTAATAGAAGTTAAAATAAATTATATCTGATTTCAACAAGCCCTACTTTTAAATATATACTTTTTTTTTTTTTTAGTCACTGCACTACAGAATTTTATTAGGACTATGAGGAAAAATAGTACTCCATTACTTTTGAACCCCTGGAGTTTGTGCTAGTTTGCTTTGTGGAAACACACAGGAAACAGATAGGATAGATAGGATATCAATACCTGACCCTCACATGCTTGACAATAGTTAGTAAAAACTATTATTTGATTTTGCCTTTACATATATTTTGCCTTTACTCTCTTTTTAGTGATAAATAATGGATAATATCCAAGATACATCCAAAAAAACCATAACAGCAGAAAATTGCAGAATGGAGAACACCTTTTGAAAGTAAAATTAAGGATACTTCTATAGGGCAGTAATTCTTCTTAGGAATATGATAATGGCACTTAATAGTACCAAGGCAATACCTAGTTCCTATCTGCTACCTGTGCCAAATGTAATAATGAACTGTGAAGAAAATTTTATAAAGCTTACAGCTAAGTTTGCTGCCTACGCTTATTATTTAGGGTTTGTTTTTCTGGATTTTGGCATTTTTTAGAATGTTACCATTTACACCCACAATTTGTGATGCTGTCAAATAGTATTGCAAAAATAATTAACAACAATTTGAAGAACTGTATCATACAGCAATATTACAGTAATATCTCATAGAAAAAACAGGTAATTTGTGTTACTGTTAAGATGATTGTTTGCACTACATTTCTGTGCCTTAAAAAGTAATGCTAGACTAGGAATCACATTTCTTAGGTAATTCCAAAACCTAAAAATGTTTTAAAATCAGAGAAATTACTAAGTGTCAAGTTTTAGATTAGTTTGGTTTAGATTTATTATCCTGAAATCTTTAAAAAAAGAGGGAGAGCTAAACCAAATGGATGCAGACTGGATTTTGTGGTGAGAAATGTTTCATTTACTGGAGGATGACATCAAAACATGTGTACTCTGTCTCCATCTGCTGATAGGGAAGAACTACACTTACATCGTGTGAGGATAAAGGAGCTTGGAAAAATAAATGGTGGCCACTATTTTTGTGGCTGGAAGTGATTGGCAGAATCTGTCAATGCAGTGAAGGGAACTAAAATTATGCACTTGGAATATGTCATGGCTAAATATAGCTTAGTTGTGTCCTATGAAAGACAGCCCCTACAGCTAAGTATTGGTCACACAGGCATTGTACAGCCTCAGTATGACAGCTTGATTCCCATATGGGAGGAGACAGAATGGTGTGAGGTCTAGACTCTACCACCATGAGCATTAAAGCAATTAGATTCTTTCCTTCTTCAGCCTCTGTTGCAGATGGATACATTTTAGGGGGTGAGAAATCCGAATTAGGCGGAAGCAGGAATGTTCTTTGAATGTATCTCTATTATTACTTTCTATTTTTGTTGAATTGCTTTTAACAGTGCCCCTATTCCTGGTAATATTATCTAAAAGAACTTACAATATAATTGATTAAATAAGAGGTGAATTTTAGGAACTTTCAGCTTCTGAAAAGTTGTCTCCTTGAATTTCTGTGTTAAACCTTACAAATTCTAAAATGTTCATAGTGCCAAAAGAATTAAACTTAAACACTGGTATAATTCTTTCTGAATAGCAAACTTAAAATGAATTGGATTCTTTTTAGAAATAATTAACCCAAATGAGCTATTTGTATCTAAGGAGTTGACTTAATTAATAGCAAAAAGAGTAAACAACATCTTTTGTTTTGTTAACTGACACTATTGGCTTTGTGAACAAGTTCAATATAAAGCTTGAAAGTATTGGCAAAGAAACCAATATAGTAGGCTTTATTTATTCAAGTTAGAAATTAATTTTATTGTTTGTGAATGGTGTGGGGTTGATAGAACTGAAAATGAAGTCTTCTGTTTATCCAGAGAGAAGCTAAAACACAATTGCAGCAATGTAAACTTTCCACTCTGGCCCCACCGTATGTCTAAGAAGGAAGTTTAATTGTCTGTATTGAAAAGAAAAAAACAAAAACCGAATCAATATTTGGCCTTTCTGCTGAGAAGCTAAATGCACTGACAAGCCTACATTTTGAAGAAATTCTGGCATTTCCACTAGTGTTAGTGGGAATTTTTGGTAAGTACAGTGAAGCGCTGAAAAATCTCTTTAAGACTAAGCCCACAAAAATGGAGGAGCTGTGAAATTGCTGCTACAGTTAGAGGAAAATACATCATGTGGGATCAATCACTTGGAGATAGGAAAGGCTGATGCTCCTCCATGCTCCCAAGACCAAACAGTAGCCAGGCTGTATGTAAGCACACACACACACTCACTCATAGCACACATACATGTGCATACACATCACATAAATGCATATATGTACATATATACATGGACACCACATAGCTCACAGGCCACTTAGACACACAGACAGCACCAGTGGTCTCATTCCGCTCCCATCATTGTCTGAGTAGGTTGGAAGCCCATTAGTGAGAAGATACATTTATACACATGGAAAGGTAGCTGTGACCCAGCTCCAGAAGCTGGATCAGCACACTGCCCAGTAGTTGGCACTTTGATTCTAGTTTGTCCAGTTGCTGAGACCAGGACATACTCACCCCTGTTACTGCAGCCCCACTCCAGTTTCTGGCCCAGACTCTCACATTCAAACACACTTTGCCACGCTTGTTCCTTCACCAGTCACCTAAATCTCTCCTTTTCCAGCCTTTGGTTCAATCCTTAAATACCTCATTATAATTACTGGGCAAACCCAAAAAACACTCTTCCCCTGCATCCCATACTGTGTCCCACTCCTTCAGCCTGCAAAGTGATTCAGAGAGAAGCTCCAAGTGACTCATCTTGATGGGTTTCACACCTGGGCAAAGGGGCTGAAGTTCTTCTGGCAAAAACCTGGAAGGTGTTTGCTCCTCTCAGGCTGTAATTTGTGCTCCCGCCTGCCATTCAATGTCAGAGCTCCCCTGGGCTTGCAGAGATGGATCAGTGGTTCTCCTTGATGGGTCTGGGATTCACCCACCATGGTACTGTTGGAGCTTTCTCTCTGACATTGTCTCTCACTGCTCCCTCTCATGGATATGCCAACAGGCTGTTACCACATCATCTAACAGCTGCCAAGCCTGCTTTTCCACCATCAAAAAAAGCCGAGATCTAGCTGACAGGATATTACAGGTGATTTTGGAATGGTTGAGCAGTTAAGGGGATTATCTGTTATATGGCTGATTCAACTATGAATTGTACACTTTACACGAAATCTTAGCAAGGAGCCACCCACTCTGTGTATACTGGTAACACACCAGTGCCACGGATGCTCTTGGGCCATGAGGAGTGGCATGAGTGGTGTGTGCCCACTTCATCAGACAGAATGGCTGCCCACAAGCCACAGGGGAAGCATGACCAGGGCCTCTGCCATCCTGCCTGGCTGTGCTAGCCAGCATGGACAAGAACCCTTCCTGTTACCATTTAATTCAATGTGCCATCCCATTTCTATGCCCAGGAATGTTCCCAGTCACTGTTTTAATTTACTGGGGTAGATGAAACTGTAGTGCCTCTACAACATGTCCCGTCTCATTTTAGTTCATTGTGGGAAGGTGTCCCCAGCATAGCAATATGTGGCAATAATTAATGATCTCTTTTTGGTGCTCTTAGGAGACATACTGAGATTGACTGGGCATGGAAAATGAACTCCTTTTTCACTTGCAGAAGTGCACCTTCTGATTGAAGGGCTGATTCCAGCATGGGCAAGGTAGCAGAAAGAAATTTGCACTGTCAATAGCTATCATAAACCTGTTAATATACAGCTGGGGGGTTGCTGGGGTGTGGTAATTGAACCAACTGGGGAAGGACTATTGGGACACTTACACGTTCACACATTTGCTCTCTGAAGATGGAGTTTAAATACACCTGCCTCATTGGTTTTGCACTGGGTTCTTAGGATTATGCAGTAAATTATTCTGCATGCATTTTGTCCTGTTCATGGATTATGCTTTTTCTGTTTATCAGTACCTGGGAAGGTGATAGTTTTAGAAGGAACAAGCTTGTGAGAAAGAGATGTCTGCATGGAGGAGTCGGGATAAATGATGTATTTTATTATTAGATTGAAAAGTGCCACAAATTCATGATTTTTATTATTTGCCATCTTTAGTTGGAACTCATCCTTCTAATATGAGAAAATAGAAGAATTCTAAAACCGATCTGATGTGGAATAAACCTCATCCAGGATGAATTTCTATCTGCAAAATTTTCTTATTTATCTTTATTTTTCTGCAGTCATATTTACACTGCATTTGCCCAGAAAATAAAAATGTGTTGAAACAGTTGTATTACTCACACACTAGAGTTTAGCAGATTTGAAAATGAGAGTAAAGATGGTGCTGGGGCATTGTCTCATTCTAGAGAGAAATTTCTTCCATTTACAAATAAAAATATACTTTTCCCAGCCTTTTACTCCAAAAGCAATTTTGAATCTTTAGGTCAAGCACTTTAATACATCAGACAGCTTCTGCTCTCAGTTACACCTGTTGAACTTCATTATCTTCTCTTCTGCCCTAATTACATATAGACAAACTCATTCACTTGACCTTGTTGACCCTGCCATTAGAACTTTAATTAACTCTTGTGACCATGATTCATGGCCCAGAACAGAATGCAAGTCACTTTATCACAACTAGGTTGGTAAATGAGGCTAAAGTATATTTTCAATGAATTGAGCATTTGTCTGTGATCACTGAATTGGAGGTTGAGTATAGACGTATTTAGTAACTCAATGAAACATCCATGTATATTTATATTTTTGACTTGTACAGTGTAAGCAGACATATCATTAAGCTCTGAAGCATGATAAATGTTTTCATCTAAAGAATTTTTACTCGATTTTAGTGCTCCTCTGCTATTAAATCCAGCTGATATTTTTCAGGAAACAAACAAACAAAATTGTATTTATGACATCTCCAAAATGCTCTTTAGTACAAATCCAGTTTAATAGAATTCATTATTTAATGGTTTTCTGCTTGATAATAGCTAATGACATCCTAATATGAATTTCAGCAGCCTTCTTCCCTAAATCCAAATTTTTACTCCACATTGCTCAAGTTTCCAGCATTTGGGGGATTCCCCTGCCAATTCAGGATACTTTAAAACTGGAGGACCTGTGTTCACAGCTGACCTTTTGTCTCTCTTTGTTTCCTGTCACTCACTGAGGCTAGGTACTGCTGGCTATTGGCATGCCTTCTAGACTGACTGACATCAGCTGATTCTTAAGTATTAAATCTCTATCATTGTGGAATAGGCTCTCAATAGAATTTAGACATGCATGACTTGTATCTTTTTACTAGCTTAAAATAAGGTCTAGGAACATTGTATTCTGACACTGGTTTTAATGTTTTTTTAAAGTTTCTTATTAAATTTATGGAAATCCTTGTGCCGAAAGAAGGGCAGAAGTCTTTGCCACTTTGAGTTTGAAGCAATTATAAAAGGCTAACAGCATTTTTCTATGTCAGGTACATTTCCTGTGTCAAAACACATATGGTATTAATAGTCAAGGAATACTGTAGTAACAAAGGTCATTTAAGTACTACAAGCAGATAAATGTCCAGTTACTTTTAAGAACAAATGAATTAACATTTAAAGTAGGGAAAATAAACCCACTCACATAAATGAATAAATAAGTACTACTGGCCACCCACCATCACAAAGTACATCTTTTTTGCATTTCCTGAGCAGACTCTGGTAGCTGCTTTGGGTTTGGAGGTATGGCATTTGATCTCTAGCTGTGACTAGTCTTTCTATTAGTAACTCATAACCTTAATACAAACAGTCTGACTTGGCCATGTCATTGCTTTTCCCACATAAGCAGCTGCAGTTGCAATCATTGAGACTACTCAGGTAGGGCCAGTTTGACTGTGTGAAAATTTTCAGCAACAGCATTTCTTTTAATCTCAGAGAAAGACTGACAGGAGTGGCAGATGGGTGAATTAGAAGGTGTCTGATCATCAGTATGTTGCTCCATCTTCTTTTATGAAAAATGCTACGGGTGATCTTTATCCAGGCACACTGTGCAGAAAGTATTAGAATAATTGGAAGTGTTTTTGTTATACACCTTGAGTCAGGACATTTTTTCTGTCTGAATGTACAATGCTGGGTATATATGCAGTTACCCTTTGAGGCTTCAAAATAGTTTTTACCTGAAAATGTGTGGTTTTTATTCACCTCAGTTGATCTAACACATCCTGCTATTTAAAATAATCACATATCGGTATAAATTGCTGTCTCTGTTCAAAATAGTTGCCACTAGATGGCAAACTGATTGTGTGCAGCCTTCCACACAAAGGGAACGTCTCTGCTGTGTGCTAGGTGACCAGGTGAACGTATTACATCAAATTTATCCTGCCCTAATTCTGTTGAAACCAGTGGAATTACACCAGAGAAACAGATGGCTCTTTAACCTTAGGTACTGAAATCGCCTACAGTAAGTACTCTGCATATTTGTTTCTGTTTGCTTGTTTAAATCAAGTCTGTTGTACTAAGCCTTTTAACTTCACATCACACAGGAAAAATGCCAGAGTTCAGGCCCATCATTCAGTTTTAGGTACCAGGTATGTTCCATGGGACTCAAGAGATAGTGAGTGGCACATGCCAACAGAGATAAAAGAGACTTGAAAACTAAAATCTCCTTTCATATGTGCCCAGCTATACAGGACCTGTGTGAATGCCCGCATTTTAGAGTGCCCAGTCCTTCATGTGCCACAAATCTCTGATTTGGAGAGTTTTGCATCCATCAGTTCACACAGAGCCTCAGCTAGGGGCAGAACCTCTTATGATATTATCCTTTCCTTTTCCCTCATAATTTTGCAATAGTGGATGGCTTTTCTAAGCAGCTGCTGCACATTTCCATACACAAGTGCTATTTGTGGTCATTTATAAAAGCTCATTAACACATTAACATACTCAAGATCTTGTTTTTATCCATTTCACACCAGTGACACTTCACTGTTGCTATCATAATGCAAGGAAATATTTTGTGGTCTTACATTAGAGACAATTGGCATAAGCCTTGTGTCTGTTAGTATACTTCTCTATTGTTCATTGGTCTGACATCAACTGTTAAGAGACAGAGATCCCTTTTAAAAACAGGAGTTAGACAAAAGCTATCTTGCTTGCCTATTTTGCTTTCCTACAATTCAGATGTATATATATGAATGTATATCTAAATATTATGTCCTTGTAGTGCCATTAACTGATGTTGGTATCCCTCCTTGATAGGTTTTTATTTGAAATCTGAGTTTTCACATGTTATTTTGTGGATTAGCTTATTTGAGATTTAATTTTATCTTAAGGACAAAGGATCAGCAGCGGTACCGTCATTTTCTTATGGAAACAGGCTGGCAATTCTGTCTTGGGATATTTTTCAAATGCTAGTGTAGCTTACTGGTGCCATGATATCAAAAATAAAATTAGGGTTCTAATTTAATTTCTATTGGTGTGGCAAATTGACAATTTTATAAAATATGTAGAGGGTTTAGAACACGTTAGAACCTCAAGCAAGATTCATTCTAAAAAGATTTGCTTTAATCCAGTTCCTGAGAAAAAGTGTAGGATATCCAGTGGGCTGACTGAATAGGTGTGCAGCTCCCTCTGATTTTGCTAAGTCTGTGTCCAGTGAAGTGATGTTTATTGCCACCCTCCACAGGCCTCAGGAATATTGTAGGCATCACCCTCAGCGTGCTTGTTAAACTTCAACCGTGCAGTAAAGCCATCATTGCAATGGGATCTCTTGCACCGGGCCATTAGTTATTCACCAGAAAGAATCAGCATGGCATTTTTATGCCTCATGAACAGTTAGCGATGTGTGAGCAAGTTATCCCAAATTTCTTGATAGTCCTCTGAAGTACCAGAGATCAACCACATCTGGATATGGGATCTCAGAAGAACAAATTCATGCTTTGAGGCCATATGCAGGATCTCCATTTTTCTTGTCCTCTGTAATGTGTCCTCCTTATATATGCAGATTTTACCAGACTTAGAGGTGGAAAAGAAGAACCACCACATTAAATTTGCCAAATACTATAGAGGACTTTTTCTTCCTCTGTTGTGTAAAGTGTGGTTCATCTTCTGAGATCACATCACCTATTGGGCTGTTGGCTCTTGCCACAGCCTTGGGCACAAGTGTTACCTTCAGTGTCCTGTTTTCTGACTGTAGCCAACAAATCTCTTACTCTTTTGGGCACTGCAACCTTATTCATCTAACTTAATAGCTTAATTCTGAACCTGATGCAGTAACAGGTCTGGCTTAAACCTAATTGTATCCTACAGGAGCTAAAACTACAGGGTCTAATGGCTCCTTCTGGCTGTAGGCTGTGAAAACAAAAGATCATACCTGCTGGAACTTGCAACGTCACCTTATTGCAATGCCAAAAACAATGTTTTTAGAGTTCAGAGTTTTTAGCCAAAATGCCAGACTACTGACCTGAATATACAGTAATGAGTTTTTCCCTTGCAAATGAATTACTCTTGAAGATTTAGCCCCTTCATAGGCTTTTCTTTCATGTAGAAGGTAAGGGAATCCAGTTCTTACATTAAATCATCCCTTTTATAGTTTGAAGGGGGCTCTTTTAAATAAAATTAAATAAATGTTTAAAAATCTATTTAGTTTCTCAGATTTTTTTTTTAAATTTCATGAACTTGTTTTCAGTACAAGACGTTGTCTTGCTCAAAGGAAAATTGCTTAAACTCCTGCAATGTTTCAGATCTGTAATCCAAATGCAGTGGCATTCTCACAGCCTAGAAGGCTGAAGTCATTTTTCTGTAACAGATTGTTAACTTTTCTGATGAAAAAGGAATTTTTTTTTTTTGAGATTGTAAGCATACATCCTCATACACTTTTAAAATAAAAAAAAACAACTTATTTTTGAGTGACCTTTTTAGCAGGGGAAGGATGGTCTCTGTTATGCTAACAGTTGCATTAAGAAACAGAGCAAGGTCTCAGGAGTTGTCTTATTTCTCGCTTAAACTTTCTCTCTGAAATTTAGGAGGCCTTAGATTTCCTATGCATCTGCCATCAGTCTACAGTGATGTGGGAGAATAATATTTCCTGTAGTGTGAAGTTTTTTTGATGTTTGGTTCCGAGGAAGGTGATATGAGACCTGTTAATGCAAGGTGTCACATTGCATATGCTCACAATAGGAAAAAAAAGGAAAAAAGAATTAGACCGATTTAGCAAATGACAGGTTCTAGGTTAAGTTTCCACCATTTAATACTCTTAGTGAGTATTAAATTTAAACTCTTCTGTGCTATTGGCAGTTCTGACGCACTTAGTGAATTTCGGTTTTGTTTTGCTTTTTGTGTTTGAGTGTGTGTGTGTTTGTTTGTTTGTTTGTTTGTTTTTTCTAATTGCAGCATCATGAGCTGTAAACATCACTTCAGGATTAGGGGTGCCCTGAGTTTGATTTCAGCTGATCTGTGCACACTTAAGATTTCCCTCATGTAACCCTTTGCCTTCAGTCCTCTAGCCTGAGAATTTGCACTGCAAACTGTTGTGCTCTTAGGCACTCATCTGGGTGTGTAATACCTGAGTCACTGAAGGATATAAAAGGCTCTTCTGAGTTACATCCTCCCATACTACTGCAAAAAATACTCCTTTTCTAACCCACGTTTTTGGCTCTGTATCTTCCCACATTATCTGTCATTTAATAACTCTGCTTGGGTATGAAAGAATCACAATCTGTGTTTCTTGAGTTTGAAAATAAAATGAATGCAATGCTTCAAACTATTGTTCCATTGAAATTAGTTTATCTACATGATATTCTGCTGTAACTCCAAACTGTACTCTGGTTTCTGTCCAAAAGTGGAGGTTCTATTTTTGTTACAAAGCTTAACCACAGGTTTTTATTCAGTAAATCCAAGCTACAGTCATTTTCTTGTTCCAAAACTGTATATTTTTTTCTCCCTATGTGTTTAGTTCAAGAGCACAGTTGACCCTTTGCATGAGATGAATCACAAGCTAATCAAAAAAGTGCCAAAAACCCTGTAGGACTGAACTAGATGTTCAAGTTGAAGCAAACAAATCCAGTTTTGCATAAATAAGAGAGTTGTTTATTGAAATATTCAATTTGAAATATCTTGGAATACACAAATTAAATTGTTTCTCTATTTGGAGGATTATCTGGACCTGAAGAACAGTTTGAGGTGAGAAGCATTAACTGCCATAGAATGGGAAAGCCAAAACTTAAAACTATTCTGTAATATCCAATGTCCAATGTGCCAAGGACACACCTTCTTATTATGTCTGAAGCATTATTCCAGTAGAATTCAGCTATGACTAGCCAATACTATTTGAAACTAGATCTCAGATCTTTGGGTGGCTCTCTGAAAATGAGCAATTAGTGACCATCTGGAAATTACTTATTTAGTATTATATGAAAACTGTCAGATGCAAAGAAAGAACCTAATTTTCAGCATCTCCATGCAGGTGGCTTTCCTTCTAGCAATTCACTGCTTAATGCATTTCACATCTTCTGACTGCCAGAGTCAATGAAGCAGGAGCTTTGTAACCTTCAATATATAACCTTGTGGAGACCCAGAGGAGATTTCTTATAATGGGGCTCCCTGAGTAAGGCTGGGTTTCTGTAGGAGAAATAGTCTATCATCATGCCATAAGAGTGTATCATAATGCTCGTGCCCAAGGGTTCAAATTAAAGGTTCAAAAGCAGTGTCAATACCCACATTTCCTATATGTTAAAAGTTTACATTTAACCTTGCATTGTGGCTTTAAAAGACTGTTTTGTTTTGCTTGAATCTTGTTCTTCATGCCTTTTACAATCCTATCTTCTTACCTACCCAATTAGTTCAACTTAACCATTGACCAACTTCCAAACCACGGGTTAGCCCTCTTGCACTATTTAGCCCCTGGTAGAACTGGTGTTAATTTTTGACCCCTTCCCTTGAAACATTCATCTAATTCTCTTCACATATTTGCCCTTTGTTCAGGTAACCTAATTTCTCTTCCTTTGTGCACTATGGTTGTTTGTCATCCTCATCTTCCACACAAGCTCCCAGTCCCAGTCTCCTGCTTAGATACTTGGCAATTCGTTGTCCCACCCTCTCGCCCATCACACTCCTTCCATTTCTTTCTCCACATATGTAATCACTAACTCCTAAATTCCACTTTTGTCTACACTGCATTCAAATAAATTTTTTTCTCCTCCATACCTTGTCAATAGAAAGGTCCCTGAGAGGCACATATTTTTGTGGAGCTTGGCTGTAATCATAGGAAGAATTAAGTCCTTGCAGCCTTGAGTGGGTCCAGAGCAGACAGACTTCTTAGAATTTTCAGCTAAATATCTAGCTAGTATTTTCTGAACATTTCCATAATGAAATATTTTAAACATGAATAGATTTAAAGAGGAGCAGTATGAATAATTCTCTAGCATAAAACCCTATATTCCTGGCAAATTTAATATTTTACCTCAATAGCTGGATGGAGTAACACTTTTAATGTAAAAACCCAGAACATTTTCAACATGGGCAACATGACACACTTTTTGTCTACCGCTTTCCTCATAAAAGCTTACATTATTATATCTGTAAATTGAGAAACAAACAAGAAAATAATAAAGCTAAGGAAAAGCACCTAGTAAGACATTTTTCAGTCCAAAACTCATTTGACAAAGTAACTCTAAGAGCTGTTTTGAAGTGAAAAATTTTGGGACATCTTCACTGCAGACTGTGCTATCTGATTCATTAACACTATATAAAGTTGGAAGCATAGTGTATTAATTGTCTCCAGTGGACTAACATCCAAGGTGCCAAACCTCAAAGCAACTTCAAGGTTTTGTGTTTAAAAAGATGAATGATATTAAAAGAATAATGTGTGCATAAAAAGTGCCTTCCAATTACTTTTTTGCCATTCTCATAGAATTACTCAAGGCTAAGGCCCACCTTCCCAGCAGATTGCAAAAATTACAGTGTTTATTCTATATGAGAAAACTGTTACATATTTTGATATATGTAATACTTACATGCCTAATAATGATGAGGTTATACCCCTATCTGTTTTAATTTAGACTGCTCCTCACTCACCAGGTTTCTTAGTAGCTATTCCAGACAGGTCAAAGTGGACTTTCTTTTCATTCAGCTTCTTTTCATGGGAATGAACAATTATCATATTGAAAAAACGAAATATTTTCTCACCTTTAAGATCAGAACTGCTGATTTTTAAACAACTTGACAAGACTCAGTATGACTTTTATTTTTTACCTCAATATATCTGAATGAAATAACCCAAACTTTCAAAGAATCTAATGATTTGCCACCCAGTGGATGTTACCACAAAATGTCCTGTGTGACTCCTTTGATGCATTTTCCTATCGCAGCAGTGAAGAGCTGGCTGGAAGAGCTCACTGCTCAGACTCTGCTGAGTCCAAGAGCACAAATCCTTCCTGCACTGGATCTGTGGGTATCAAGATTTTACTCATTTCTTTTTTGCTTGTTGAAGACCAGGTGATTCATATCATATCCTCACAGTCAAGGCAGCATGTGTTTGGACTGCCAGAGGGACATGGGAGGTGTTTGGTTTTGTCAGAAGCGGTGATTCCCACCAACTGGTTTATCAAAAACTACTTTCGTCTTTACTTACTGGGAATAGTTACTAAGCAGATGAACTGCAGGCAAAAGCTGGGTTCAGAAGTCAAAAAGGGATATCTTAGAACAAGCTACTTGTTTACCCATGCTCAATGAGCTATCTGTGGCCCACAGCAGCTTTTATACCCGGATGACAGAGACATTTTAAATTTGCCATCTGAGTCTACAGGATCTCTTCAGTTACGTGTGATTGGAGTGACTGGGGTGGATGAGTGGGGATGGGAGCATTACCAGAGCTGGGGAAATCTCCCAGCTGTGCATTCCAGACCTGGGTGAAATTCAGCTGCTCTCTCACAAGCTCCACACTTGTGCAAAGTCTCTGCAAGTTGCCTGGGCTGACATTATGCTGCATCACATGTGAGCTTTGAGGGATGACCAACAAAGGAACATTTGAGCTGACATGAAGCCCCAGAACATTCGGAAGTTGAGAACAGATATAGCCAAGGAAATTAAACTTTTGTTATGTGATCTGCAACTTAATACCCCTGCTGTTAAATGGCCATCCTTATGTAAAGAAAAAAGAAAAAAAAAGAAAAAGAGAAAAGTGAACACCTATTGAGACTTTGGTTTAGATTTGGGCAATTGATTTCTTCCTTTCTGCAATTTGTAAACTATATTTTAAACTGGATTTCTTATGTTTTCCAGGTATGGGATTCATTGCACGTAAATTTTAAATCAGTGCAGTGAATGGTATGTGCTGGTGAGGTGAATCTGTCCACAGGATTCTTACTTTGCTTATAGGTCAATTTTTTAAATGTTTCCTTTTAGGAAGTTGTTAGTTAAGGTTTCACAAAGCTATTGATAGGAAAACTAATAGGAGAGATCTTTATAAGATCAGATGAATCTCAATTGCTCACTGTGGTCTGTAGAGAGGGCTACACTCAACAGTTTTGTACAAACACTACTGCAACTTTGTTTAATTCCTTCAATTCACGTAACTTGTATTTGGTTTCAGAGATCAGTCTTTCCTGATGCCAAGGACATGTAAAATACAATGACTTTTATTTTTCTTAACATTCACAATGTCAAAGATATTTTCACATCCTGAAGTTCCAGGGTGATCCACTAAGCACACAACATTTTGGCTCCAGAAAAAATCAATTGTTTTTAGACTTGGGAAAAATTTTCAAAATTATATAAAGGTTTTTGAGCCCAGTTCTCATTGCAAGTTACTGCCCTATTGATCTCTGTGGGCTTTTGGCTGACCAGTCACTGAGTGGATTTAGAAGTGCATTTTATCTTCTGAATTTTATTTTAATTGTAAAAATATATATAAAACCCACACTGTTGCAATCTCACACAGATACATAGAGAATAAGGCAGTCACATTGTTTGAGGGATCAGTGCCCTACTGACTGTAGTGTTGCATTTATTTTAAAACATCAGCATTGCTATCTAACTCACTAAGCACCTGATATATTGGCATGATTTCCCAATCTATCTGATCATATGTGCTAGCAGGACCAATCACCAGTTAATATGCAGAATTGATCTGCCAAATATCTTACTGATCTTGAACTACTGCAAATTTTTGATGTAAAATTCTTTTTTAATTCGGTCCACTTTGGAACAGAAGCAAGAAAAAAATTGTTTGGATGGTTCTACAATAACCAGTGCAAGATTACCTTGCGCTCTTGGTTAATTTTAAGAGAACTGGGTTCTACATCATGGAGAATGCTTGTGTTTGGCTCTTACTAACAGCCAGCTGAAATGAGTTTGAGTCAATGCACACTAAAATGAAATTCTCTCAGCTAAGCTCAGGTAGCAACTAGAGCCTAAGTTTGCCTCAAGTGGCTACTTTTACATCTGTGTTAATGCAGAGAAGCTAAGTAGTGTAAAAAAACCCCAGCTTTTGCTCTTTCTATGCTGTACTTGACTGGTTAAATTTATGTGTTATTGGTTAAGCAACCAGCTCTAGGCTGCAGAAACATATACACTCACCCTTCATATTGTGAACTGTCCATATTTCAGCTACAAGGAGGGACATGCAACAAGATTAGAAATGGTTTTCATTCTAATTCCCTATTTTCAATGACTTAAAGAAGTATTTTAGGCTGGAATTTTCCACACTTAGCTTCTACCAACATTTATTTTTAACCTATTAGAATATTAGGGAGCAGTTATGGAAGAATAGTGGGGAAAATTTCTCTGTTATGAAAGAATTCTTTTGACATTAATAAACAAATAAATGCTATGGACAATGAAATAAAGAATTTAAAATAGAAATTGGCATGGAAATATTCATTACTTTGGAGTACATTATGCTCTTACTGTGAAGAAAACTAATGCTGAGTTAACTAAGCATTAAGGATTCGTAAGTTGAATTTGAGCACCAGTAATGCCAGCTATAGTTAAAGAGAGGTGTTCTTGTTGTACACGTCTGTTGGTATAAGAACAGATATTGCTTGATAAAACTAGTCTGTGAGAATTGTAAAGTATTAAATATTCACAATTACCATGTTATGCTTCCATCTTTTAGCTTTGAAGATAACTACAACTTAAAATATTTGGAATATACCATGTCAGCTTGTGAATTTGCAAGCTGTGCAAGAGAGGGGTGGCAACAGCAGTTGTAAATACACATTGGTTTGAATTCCAGCCGAGCTCCTACCTTGTCTGCCATGCACATATGCATGTGTCTGTTTCTGTAAGCATGTCTTGACATATTAGTTACTACAACAGGAGAAGCAGCATGTGCAGTAAGTTTATATAATGTTTCTTATCCTATTTAAATCTGCAGCTGCTGATTCCCTGATGTGTGCAGAACTGTGCTCAGCAGAGCCTTATTCAGATGGGTTGTAGTAACCTCAACAAAACTGTACAGCACTGTGGCCTATTCCAGAAATAAGAAAAAAATCTCTTAATTTTGCATAGTATTTTTTGCATGCAGCTTCTTCTTCTTCTCAGACCATGTCATCTTATATCAATCTTCTGATACTAAAGCAAATCATGATACTCAGGCCTGAATACTCATCTCCATTACAGAACAAAACTGCACCAAAAGAGAAACAATCCAAACGTGAACGTAAACCAGCATATAGGCCAAATATAACATGGCTTTCCTTATACAAGTCCATTTATATAGGTGATTCCTGCCTTCAGGAAATTATACAAGAAATAGCATTTTATTATAATATGATCCTGTTGTTATACATGTGGGTCAGTCTATTTTTATGTCTGCTTATATAATGCAATTATTTGTTCCCAGCTGAAACTTGGCTTACATTCCATAGAGAAGAACCATCCTACTAGCTACCAAAAGGTTAAGTAGTTTAATATAAATAAGTAAGTAAATAAATAAATACACATATATATAGAGAGAGAGTATATGCTATTGTTGCTCACTAAGATATGTTTAGGTGGTACCTCCTTTTCATTGGATTGATGCTTACGACTATCTCATCCAAAACAGAAGTCAGCAAATGGAAAGATATCATCATAATGTAGGAAACAGTTTTTGACAAAAATTTCTGAACTGAGAATTGCAAATCAGATGTTCACACAGGCTGTAATGTAAGGTGTATATCTGAATTCACTGTACATTTAATAAAAGCAAGAAACATTTTCATGTACATGTTTGAGTCCCACTCTAAAGGACATCCTTCACTCCACTGGCTTTCTATAAAGCCTTAGCTCCAAACTCAGCATATAAGAGAGATGCCATAAGTTAGCCATTGATAAAAACCCCAGGTGAGATTTGTGCCTAGCAGTACACTTATGCAACACCATCACTCTAATTATTTCTGTAAGGTGAAGGATATGCATGGTGCTTTCAGGATGAACATATATTTATGAAACTGCTAGTTATGTCCATGCCTTCCTGGATGAGTGGTGGGAGGGCAAGAGACTTTATCTTTGGAGCCAGAAAGGTCCGTCATCTGTTTTTAGCCAATGATCCTAAAGTCCTTCTGTGTTTTCTTGGAACTTTTAAGTGTTCCCTGACAACTCATCAACACCCCCGAATGTAGGATTTGTGCACTGCAAATCTAAAAGTCCTTAAGTTTTAACTTCATTTTTCCAGTTTAAATATTTGGAGGTTATGTAAAGAAGGGTAGATATGCTTCCCAGTACAGTACTATAATGATATTAATGATTATACAGTCAATGTACCCATGCTGCATCATTTTCTTTCTAAAATTTAAGGCACAGAGGATTTCGATTTGCAAGAATTCCCTGGGGGGTAAGAAGCTAGGAGGGCTTGATGTAAAGTGTCACGTGAAGCTTATCTTGGAACATGTGAAAATGAACTAGTTTCAGCAAAAGTATCTTTTCTGAAGTTCAGTTCCTCTTGAACGCTTAAGAGCATGCATCAGTTCTGTTATCAGTGGATACTGAAATCAAATCATGTTGTGGGAACTGCAAATGTAAACCATGAGTTGGTTCTTCCACAAATAGGCAGCAGCCTGTATAGACTACTAACATATACAGTTCTGTGCTCAAAGCGAAAAGAATATCCTGCCTGCTTTGTTGTGGTAGCCAGGAGACCGAGTTCTCCATTGAAAGGTGTTTGTTGAACCTTGAATTCTACAGCAAACAGGTACTCCCACCTCTTATTATTGTGTGTAATTATTTTACTAAGAATATTAGTTCACACTTGTCATTATTTTCTAGATAATAAAAGAGATTTTGGCAGATTGATTTCCTAGCATGAGGGGTTAGCACATAGCTTAAAATTCAGAACAAAAACTCCCCTTTACTGACCGAAGCTACTCTTTCCATTTACATATACATATTCACTTACATATATAGATCAATGAGAGCACAATGCCCACGATGCCAGCACAGGAAATGTATGAGTTGACTCCACAAAGCCTGATGACTCAGGATCATTGGCAATGGAATATAAATTTCTCAGATTCTGAATAATCCATTCGTTGTCAGTTGCAGAAACAGGCCCCATTAATAGTCTCTGTTGCTCTTCAGAGAGGGGAATGCCACTGCTGTGTGTCCACATGACACAACATCACTGGAAAAATGTTATAAAGAACTCACTTCTTGTTGTTCTATGTGGGTTGTTGGACCTAACAGCAAACAGGAGAAGCTTTGTCTGTTGCTTTAATTGCAGTCATGTTTGGCAGGCCTAGTGGATACCTGCTCTGCTGCAATCCTAATTCTGAATTCTCAGGTAAGGAAAACCTCTTATCAACGTCCAAAAATGCTTTGTTCAATGTTTGCTGCATTGTTGGTTTCCTTCTACTGCCTTTAACCGTTGGCATCAGGTTTTTGCATTAGCCTCTACAAGGAGAGATCTGTTTGCTCAGAGAAAAACCTCTGCATCTTCCCACATACATCAAGTATGTATTGCCTGATACATTCAATCTGAAAAACAGAAAAAGAGAGTGTTATTTACTTGTTTGAACACATTAATAGATAGAAGGATTTGAAAATAAAGAAAGAAGAGTCTGCATGCATACTTTGAGTCATTTGCTCTTGTGTCTAATACAAGCAATATTTGGGATTCTTTCCTCTTCATCTACTGCTGGACCAATTTACATTTTACTAGGAATGTCCACATGTGGCTGTGAGTCACTAAGTCTGACACATGTTGCTCTGAAAATTGTTCTATTGCTCTCCAGGGAGAGCAAGTTAGAGCAAGTTCTCACCCTGCCATTGTGTTTGAAGGACCATGGATGGGACTTCCTCCTCTTTTCCCCATGCTGTCAGGCTTTGCTGTCCAAGGAGACCCACAGGATGAGCTATTTATTCACTTCCAGATATTTTTCAGCAGCAGTTATAGATCTAAAAATTCTACAATTATTAAAATAGCCCCTACTTTTGTTGCCTTTTTCAAAAGAATTATTTTCCACCTAAGAAGTGAAGACTGCAACCCTTTCTCATTCAGCTTCTGCTCCCAAGAGTGATGTTTATTCTGTGCTGCCTCATCAACTTGCCTTCTTTGTGCATATTAAAAATACAGCCTTAGCTCTCAGAGTGACTACTAGCTTTTGGATGACAGGTCTGGAGTATCCAGCCTGAACAGACTGTCCAACATAATGCTCTGCTGCAAGGCTGTTATAATCTTATGCACAGTTGGAGTCAAAGCCTTCTACTATGAGAAATGATAATGGCCCTCAATGCAGTGTGCCCACATACCTTAGGAAAGAGCATGCACGAATACAGTTCTGTGCCAAAAAGAGTCGTGTGGTGGTTACCCTCCTACCCACTCATAACCACAATATTGCTCATTATTATCCCTTACAACTACATCTAGGAAACTCCATTTTTAAACACTGCAAATCTCCTGCTACTTCCAGCTTTGCCTGGCACAGGCTCCCTCCCTTCTTCCCCTTTTCCCTTCTTGACCATTTACACTCTGTTTGCCCCTTTCCACACCACTTGTCCTCCTCTGTGGTGTGACTCTTTTCCTACTACCCTGTCCTTTTCTCTCCCTCAGGACCTTTATTCTTACCCGTTTCTTTTGGCCTATCATCCATTCCAGACTGCACAATCTCTGCTGTATCTTCATACCTCTTGTTTCCGGGGCCACCTCCTGCTTCCTTCTGCTCATTTAGGATCTGCCAGTGCTCCAAGCCCTTCCCTAATATCCAAAACACATGTTCAAGCTTCTAACTTCAGCCTTTTTCTGGTTCAAGAGTCCTCATTAATACTCCTAGTTTGCATTTGACTTACTCTTACAAATTATTTTTTCAGCTTTAGAACTCATTATTCTAGTCCAATGCTCCCAAAACTCCTTATATGCAACATGGCTCTGGATTCACTCCTGAACTGACAATCCCATAACTTCCCTTTCTGCCTTTGAATTTCTTTAGGATGAAGACCAACTCCGGAAAACTCTGTAGTCTTGCAACTTGGTGAAAGCAGGAATTTTCAAAGGCTTCATCCATGTCTCCAGAAACAAGCTCTCCCAGGCTGCACCTGCAGTGAATCCAGGGCATGTTGGGCTGAAACCTCTCTGGAAAACGCTGCAGTTTCTTTCAAGTACTCATGCTCAAGTTTCCTTCCCAGGAAAAAAAGAATGCTGCCCACCCAAGTCTCACTCTGGTAGGGAGTTGGGATGCAGCCAGGCAGGCACATAGATCTGAAAGCTAGGAAGTATTACTGGCTCTTCAGTTTAGCGTGACATTTGAATCAACTTTGATAATTATTCTGGGATTAGTGGCAAAACCAGTTGATTCTATTAATAATAAGTCAGTCATTATTTCTTAACATCAGTGTGGACATCAAGTTCTCGGGACAGGGATACGGTACTGTTGAGAGGAACTGGAAGCACCATGGACTGTAACTTGATTGCTTCAATTGGTAAATGACCACATACACCTTCTCTCTTCTCTTAAAGCTTTCACACTTCCATTTTCCTGGCTTAGAGCTTTGCATAACATAAACAATATTTTTTTTTCCTCAACGATTGCCCTCAAACCCTCTTTCCTGTCCTTCAGGTTGGGGAAGAATCACATGACAGACTGATGACTGTCACTGGTGAGAAAGGTCACACAATGAGCTGCACAGGTTACTAGAAGTGTGATAAAAAGTCCCATGCAGGCTATTTTTGATTAATAAGGCCATCTTTAAGGCATGTTCATCTGTATCGTAGAAATCAAGATCCCAGAAATGCAAATTATTTGGTAAAATGTAAATACTGATTATCTTCTTCTCAGTTTATGTAGATACTTGCTGAGAAGCCATCAGATCACACAAACCCAATAATATGCAAACTGAATGAATAATGTACGTTACTTTGCACTCACCCCCTTAAATGGTACTCAAGATTTGGATTTTGGAAGCCATATATATGGATGTTCATGCACATGCTCTTAGAAAAATAATCAGTATTTGGCTACAGCACAAACACCTATTCAACGAGTTACAAGAATACTCAGAGAGAGACCAAATTTAGCTACTCCAAAATCTGTCATTAAACATACTGCCAAAATCATATTAAATGCCATGCTTACATATAGAAAACAAGTGTTCGAAATTCTCTGCCTTTGGAATACAGATGGAATTCTAGTATTAAATAAAATAGCAACAGAACTAGTGTTTAAAGAGCATATGTGAATAATGTTTAATCTATTTTTACTCAATAAATTTAGAATTCCCTAATAATGGGTTTAATATGGGTTATTATTTATTTATCATGAGCTGACATACTGTGATTAGGGCAAGGATCGAATAAGAGACAGAGAACAGAAGGTGCCCCTATTAATTTCATAGGTCCTTTTATTTTAATCAAAGAGTTATCTGTTTGATCCAATAAAGCAGCTATCTGCTATTTAAAATCCTTGGTTTCAGTTACTACTTCCAATACACATCCTTCAAGGAGCTTTTCCACCTGTGTCATCACTTTCTGTATACATTCGTATATCATAGTCACACATATGACTATGTTTCTAAGATTTTCAGAGGAAAGGGACAAAGTCTTTCAAGCATAAATAAAATAATAGCAGGTAACTAGTTCAGTTGTACTCTTAGAAATGTATTTTCTTAACAGGGTATGTTATACCATTCCCCAAAACATCAATATCATCTGGAGAATAATCAGTACAGGTCAAGCATCCTAAAGAGTTTGAAATAACACCAAATTGCACCATTCTTTGAGTATCTCTGCAGAGCCCAGCTAATTTAATGCTACAATAGAATAATCTAGTTCTTGGGCAACTGTCTGACTTAAAACATTTCAACAACATTGAACATTGGGAACATTGGGAAATAATTTTCAAAAAAGCGCTGAATGACTTAAGCTACAGTTTATTGTTTCTAACACATAAATTTGCTCAACTAAGAGTTCGCTGGTGGAAAGTAGGAATTTTCTCATCCTTTACTATTTTTTGCATCTGTGTTTTAGAAGAGTTAAAATGTTACCGCTAATTATTACAATTAGGTTAATACTGTTTTCTGTAATTAGTTTCTAATGAACATATGTTTATTGATGAAAACTGCAGCCTATATGCAATGCCATTTGAGATGAAGGGATGTGAGAAGTCTCATCATTGCTCATCACAAAACAACTATAATGTGTTTTGCTTAGGCACCAATCCTGCAAATACTTAATTGTGAGCCCCATCTTACTACTGTGAAAAAAAAATCATTTAAATAGACAGAAACTGTCAGGATAGTATGGTAAAAACCTGATTATCTGAACTGTTTGAACATGTGCATAGTTTAAGGGAGCAGAGTTGTCAAGCTTGGTTCTTAAATATTTTAACACACATTCTGAAGTAAATACTCTACTGAACAGAAGCTGAGGCTAGGACATCCTGTCAGAGATGGACCATCTCTATCCCGTGTCCAGTGCAATGCTGTCCCCATCATGAGGATCATAGGATAATACAGTATACACCTTAATATCTAAAAGGTTGTACTTAATCTTGTAATTTGTATTTATTTCTATTGATGTTCAACTGATACTTATTACTGGCTGCCTATCAGTATTTACTATTATTTCTGTTCTAGTAATTTGGGCTAAAGCTGAAAGTGTAATTGTAGAAAGGAGCATATACAAAAGCAAGACAAACTTTGGTCATTGATCATTACTGGGATTAACAAAAGATGTATTGAAATTTTAGAGTTATTTTAAGAGATATATAATAATATGCCAAACTATCAAAAATTCAGAATTTGCTGTGTCAGCTTTTGCCTTCAGGACAGAATGACTTTAGGGAGATGCTCTGTGGTCTGAAAAAATTTAAGATTAGTATAATTGTGTTCTGTGCTGTTTATACTTTGCTTCAAACTACATATATATATGTATATACAGTTTTTAAAGTATCATATTTACATCTGATCACAATCCTCCTTCTCCCTATTTCCTTGTACACTTAGGCCTCATACAGGTCTATGTTGTGTAATGTTCTTTTGCTGACAGACCTCCTTTCGGTGAAGTCCATCCTGGGCAATCCCATGAGATAGATAACAAGGGCCTTCAGTTTTCACTGTTTTCTGAACCAGGGACAGAAAATAAATGGAGGAATACAGGGCATCTATGGAGTGAATGCCTATGGAGAGTATTCAAGCAGGTGGCACATCTGAGACTAGTTTTGTTTGGTGAGCTGGCTAGGTTGCAAACGAGACGAGGCCCATCGCAAGGAATGTATCCATACGGAACGCACCTCGTATTTCGGGAGCGCAGGAGGAGCCTGACTCCTCGCTGCCTGGCTTCAGACCATCTCCTCGGGGATGCCGTGGCCGGCTGCGGCGGAGGGCATCCCCTCTCCCGCAGGACCCGCACTTTCCTTACTGGTGCCCAGCTGTTCTGCCTCTGCCCCAGGTCTGTTCTGCGCAGAGGACGGGGCCAAGAGCTACAGACAGGCTCTCCTCGGTCCCCCGGCGCCCACCACCCAACCTCAGCAGCACCTGGCGGGACCCCCGAGGACCGGACCTCCCCCACCCCGAAAAGTGCAAGGCGTTATTTTTGAAAGCGCCCAAAATAGCGCGCGGCTGCTGCACAAGTCTCCTTATTATTCCTCCAGCGTCGGCAGTAAATCAGGGGGAGGATGCACCTCCGCCGGAGCCCTTGTCGGCGGCCGCGTTTTCGGTGAGGGCGATGCCCGCCGCGGGTGCCGGCTGCCGGGTGCCGGCTGCGGGCGGCCGGGGCGCAGCGGCAGCGCAGGCGAGGGAGGAAGAGGAGCCGCGGCGGCGGCGGCGGCGGCAGTTTCCCCTTTCCCCAGCCCTGGCTCCGCGGGCGCATGCTCACTGTGCCCGCAGCCCTGGACCATATTTGTCAGGACTACTCGAGAGACGGAGAAAGAGAGAATTTGGGGGGGTAAGGAGCGGCGGGTTCCGATCTGATCCGCAAGCCGTTTAGGGAGCCGCGATGGCAAAGGCTGGTGACGGGTTTTAATTTTCCCCCTAGGTGAGGATGAAAGTTAGAGAGAGCGCGAGAGATAAAGGGAGAGACGCACCTCCTCTCCCTCCCTTACGAAACGTATCTGGGGAAGGGGAGGGGGGCTTCTCCCCGACCACCTCGAGCAGAAAGGATGGAAGTTAATGCCGGGTAAAGTGGGCAAGTGACTCGCAAGTGGCTGGGGAGCGGCCGGGGCACCGGGGATCTCACTAAATCATAAGTGTACGAGTGTGAAAGAGGAACAAAAGAAAGAGAGAGGTGCCTGGTATTTCTTTTTCTCTTCCCAAACACATGAAGGGAGTACATGTATATATATATGCGCTGTGTATTTATATACATACACAGGCACGCACGCACGTATGTGTATGTACATATATATATACACGGGGGAGGGAGCTGTGGAAATGTGTTTGGGGGGGCCTTTTTTTT
>VZTT01064132.1:7508-24798 GCA_013400855.1 Buphagus erythrorhynchus | reverse complement strand
CCGGGCGGCTCCGGGCGGGGGCACGGCCTGCGCCGCAGCGGCGGGGGCCGCGCCCTGCGGCCCTGCCACTTGTCCCACCCGAGAGCGCGGCTTGAGCCCCCGGGGTTTTTCGGCTTGAGGAGCGCTGCGTGCGTTAGGAGGCCCCTGGAGATGCGGCAGCGTCCCCCGGGGCGTGAGGGTCACGGCCTCTTCCATGTCTTTTAATTACCTGTGCTTTAGCAGCGCCGTGTAAAAGCTTTACAGCGAAAGGCAGCAGGAGTCGCATTCTCAGTTTTGTTCTATTTTCTTTATTTTTTCCGTATAGTTGAGTGGCATTGGACCGATCATTTTTGCTGTTTCTACTCATGAATGGATGCTCAGTCGTGGGTGCTAAAAATCAGGTGGTGAGCATAAATAAAGCTCATGATATAAAAAGTTCAGCATGTGTCATTTTAGGAAATAATCTATGCTCAGAATTGTAACACAGTTTTCTTAGTGCAAATCTTTAAGCTGTTCAGGATCCAATGCTTTTTACCAAGAAAGTTACCACGTTCCCAGGAGTCTATATGATGAACATCTGTAAGAGAGAAACTCCCTGAAAGTGGTGGCTAAAAGCAGCAGAGCTTTCCACTTTTATCTCGGTGGTGCCTGGTAGGCATTATTCTCAGTGAGACTTCAGCAGCTTTTGCTGTGGTCCAGTTGGTCTCATGAACTTGTGAAGCTCTAGTTGAAGGTGGCTGAAGCAGTTGTCTTGGATGGTGCTTGTTGTCAATTGGGCAATTGTAATAAACTCTGGTCTAGTTTGTGGTGTATGTTTCACCTTCAGTTTACTGAAGTTGTTTTAGAGTATTACTTAAAAAGTTTCAATAACTTGTGATGACTTCTTTTCCTCTAACTTGTTGAGTTTTATTTGGCATCACCTGTTCTGTGAAGAGAGATGGTTGAGTTTTTGTGGGCTGTTCAATTTACTCTCGTCTGTTTTTTAATACTGTTGGTAAGGAGGATGATGGGTTGTGAGTGATGGGTGTGAGGTATCAGTGATGAGCTGGCATGAGGCTTACTGAAGAAGGTGATAGCATGTGTGTAGTCATAGCTTGTTACTGCTCCAGTAGTAGGACCGCTCATCACAATGGGAGATGCCAGCAACTCTTTTTGAATGGTGGAGAAGGGAAAGTCTATAAATGCAGCAGAAACCTGCTGCATGTGTTTAGGAGCTAGAAAAGGTGAACTAATTGTTTAGGAACAGCAGAGCTTATGGGAGCTGGTAATAAATGGTAGATGAGGAAGAGGATGGCATGAGTCAGACAAAAGGGATGCTGAGATGTATATTGAATTAACTTTGGGTAGGAAATAACAATTTGAAACAAGTCAGCTGGTAAGAGGTGTGAAGATTCGGTGCAGGCAGTGTCTGCATAGGGGAAGGAAGAAGGAACAAATAAACAGAGAAGTTTTTTGTAGCTTTCTGTGCCTGGTTCAAGCAATTAAGAGAATTTAAGACATAGGATTTCAAAGTTGTTGTATCCAACTCTTACTATCTGAGTAGGTTAAATCTCCACTCAGGCCTGCACAGACAGTAACAGAAATAAGGGAACCATGAAAGCTTTGCAAAGGAAATACTTTTCTAGTGTGAGGTACAGGCTGTTTATAAACAAGGAAGGGCTGTCAGTGGTAAGTTTCATTAGATGGCAAAATAGCTTTGGTATTGGGTAACTATTGTTGTTGTAGTGTCTTGTGGATGTTTGAAAATGAGGCAGTAGATGAAGGCTGTGTGTAATTGTTACCCAGTCTCTAGCAATGGTACAGCAATAATGGTGTTACCTTGCTGACAGAGACCAGACTTGGATGAGGACAGCATGAACATCCTTTAAGACACTGGTGCAGACCCAGGCTTCATAGTATTTTTTAATGCTTTTGTGGCCAGATTCTTCCTGTAGGGAAAAAAGTTTTAAAGCCAAAATATTGGGAAGCAGGAGCAAACATACACAGTAGCTGTGGAGCATCTAGTAGTCAGAAGAGTAGCAACAGATAAAATAAGAGTAAATAATGCTAAAAGGACATCTTCAATAGGAACTCTGGTCCTTTTTCTGTTACAACCTTTGAGTGGCAAAGAGTATTAATCTGTGTCCCTTTGTGAAAACATATAAAAGCTATGTATTTCATCTTTAAAATACCTTGCCTAATAATAATAACCTTGTAATAAACTTAACAAGCAACAGCCAAAATAGTGAAATTTACTCAAACAACTTTTCAACACAGAGGATAGAAACATGGCAGAACTAGTAAAGTAGTTTCCAAACAATGAAAAGTGAGATTTTTGATTGTGAGTGAAGTGTGTATCTGCAAATACTTATTTTAATGAAATATTAAAATAATTAGACCTTTAAACAGGTGCAAGAGAAAACATATATTAAAATGCGGTGGGTAGCATCAAAGTATTTTACCATTTCCTGCACTGTTCCTGTTGTGGTTGTTTTTCTGTAAGAGTCTGGTGCAAAAATATGGAGGGTGAGAAAGAGGCAAGTGTGAGGTATGCCCAGCTCAAAGAGAGGACTGTGAAGAGAGAAGCAGGACTCACCCCAGTGGGTTTACAGTCAATTGGCTTTGGTTTTGCTGTCACAAAGCTCAAACTTACTACTGTTGTCAAATATAGGAAGCTTACACTGCGAGGAGTAATTCTGCTTCATGTGGCTTTGGGAGTGTAACAAGTCAGTGCTAGTAGTATTCACATTCTTACATGTTAAATAAAACTAAGCTGAGTATCCACTTGTCCCTGGTGTCTAGAATTTGGTGTATTTGCAGCTCTGGTGCACTGAGTTGTTCCCTTCAGATCCACTTTGTTTTCCTTATTTACTGGGTATGGGAAAATGTGTCCTTTTAGCTCATGGGTGCTACACCAGGCAGCCTTGGAGATGTCCAAAGTCAATGTATACAATATTAGGACAAAAATGCTAACTTGTTGCCTTTGTTTCTGAACATCCATCGATGCTGGTGTCACCCAGTCCAGTGGGGAAGAGGGACCATGGCTTGCCTGCAGAAGGATATTTTCTATCTTGGGGTCGCTTTTTCCCTTGGAACTCACTCTTGGTGTCATTTGCTCTGTGTTCTCAGTTTTGGGTCTCCCCATAGGAGCTGTTACCTGGGGACAGGATCAATATGGGACAAATCTGCTAGGCTGTCTTGTCATGGCAGCTACAGAAATCCTCAAAAGTACAAATAAAAATACAGAGATGCATAAGAAAGGACAAATTACTGCAGACATGTTATCCCAGTCTGACAGTGATGACTGGTGGCTTTACTGCTGAACTCTGTCTCTGCTGCCCAGTGGCCAGTAATGAGTTGGCCCCACTGGTTAGAAACCATACAGGCATTTCACAGTTAGTGTTTTAGATGTTCAAAATTCAGGTAGAGGTCAGGTAGTTTTTTAAAGCACTGACTGGAAGAAAGACTTCTATTACTACTTTCTGATGTATTCACTACATAACCCTATAATTACTTCAAAAACTCCTTGCAAGTCTAATTGGCATATTTTGTCCTGCTTCTTCGCTTTATGTCTTTAGACAGTCTCTCACCAGATGAAACTATCTAATTTTTAGTGCTGTTATTCTCAGTAAGTATCTCCTCTGTGAGGTACTCATTTATTGTTGAACCTGTTAGTAAAAATGAAGGTTTTTCTAAAGGATGTGCCTTCTTCTTATTTAATATGCTTGTTTATTTTAATGACTTTATTGCATATGTCTGAAACAAAGTTAATGTTGAAATATTAATATGCAGCACGCTTCTCTTATGGCTGTGAGGACTGATATAGTTGCATCCCTAAAGGTGGATTTTGGAGATGCTTTTGGAAGATGACTGCTCCAAGTACTTACTATTATGTCCTTTCCTTCACGTCAGATGGCATTTACTGACAGGTCCCTTATTTGTCTAGTATTTTTACTTCTTTTCTGGCAGTGCAGCAGCAGCAATTATACCAGATGAAATAATTGTAGAAGGAGTTATACTAGTTCAAAGAACTACATCAGAGCTTTAAAAACAAAAAATTAAAAGAGTAGATAAGACATCCTTTAGTTTTCTTTGTTCTGAGATTTAGATGATTGCAATGAGTTCTTCCTTTTTTAGTACCTCAGTGCTGTAACAATTTTATTGGTCTGTATCTTGTTTCTTACTATCATTAGTAGAGGGATATAGGCCTATCTGTCATCTGCTCAAATTCAGCAAAGCTGGAAACAGATATTTTGTTAATAGTGATTCCTTTTTGTAAATTAATTTCTATTGCTTTGCCCTGTGACCTTTTCATTCCCACCAAGATCACTTCTGAAGTCTGCAGAATGTGAAACGTATACAGATTGTGCCTTTTATGTTAATTTCAAAAGGAAAGCAATAATGAATGTCTTTAGACATCTTCAGAATGTATCATTATTGCAGTTTGTTACCTGAGGAAAGTTTCTTACGTGCAATTAAGTCAGAATTTGTATGTATTCTTGAGACAAGTACACCCTGAACATTTCTGTTACCAATTTTTCATTACCTTTCATGGTTTACTCCCTGCCTAAGTAAGCAAGACTCTTCCAGTTTCCCACCCCCCATGTAATTTTCGTGTCTGTAATCAGAGTGGCACTATGGGAGATGACAGCATCTGATGGAGCAGCTGTGCTGTCCGATGCTCCTTGCTCTGTGGTACAGCAGCTGCTGAGAGGAAACATTTCTCCACAGCCTTCCAAGTCTTTTCCTGACTTCTGTCATACCTTCTGCGGAAATCATTGGAGCATGTTTTCTGTAATAAACCACAGGAGGGTTGAGTGAAGTGTCCTCTAAATAGAATGATAATTTAAGATTACTTAGAGACTTCAGTTAATGCAGAACACAGCTTTGTGTTTGCTTAACCAGGCTAATCCGGGGGAGCTTGTTCCACCAATGTGCTTGAACCAGCATGTTTCGTGTCCTTAAAACTTCACGGGTGCCTGGAGAGATCCCATTTTTCAGCTACTCCTTAGCAGCCTGGGTCTTGTGTTCTTGACGGAAGGCCTGTGCCTCTGCCACTGTGCTGCAGTTCAGTTTGGTCAAGCCTGCTTGAATTGGTTTGTAGTGGTACTTGGTACTCAGATCAAGCAGAGAGATCCCAACTTGTGTTGCAGGAGCTTGTCCTGAGGAGTGATTTTAAAAGATGAGATCTATGGCTTTGGGGAATTTCTCAGTTTGCACTGAATTTGTTTAGATTTATCGATGTTTTTTAAAATGAATCTTTGTACGTTGTTGTTATGGTTTTCAATACTTTCTCGCAGAGAATTGCCTAAAAATGGGGAATACACATTGAGCCATTTGGTTCTTCTTACTTCAGACTTGTCATGTGAAAAATGTGAAGTTTTCCAGAAGAGCTTTCTGTGAACCTTGCCTACCATATGAAGGGGAATGCAAAAGTTTTCACTCTTAGCACTGGATACTGACTGAGGTCCAGCTCCTGTTATCTTGTTGATAACTCTGTAGTTGCTGTAGTGTAATGAAAGTACTCATGGAGTAAGGTGTTGCTGAGGATTTTAAAAACTTCTTCTAGAAATGAAGAGGAAACCAAGGAGAAATGAAAGGGAGTTCACATTGCGTACCCCAAACCAAACTTGTATGTGTCTACAGTGGTGATGTTACAGTGATTGATACTATTTTTCTGATTAATACAATGTAAATTCGATTGTTTTTCATGCAACTAAGTTAACTAAGTGTTTTTTCTCCTCAACCTTTCAATATAAAGCTTCTAGATGACCTGAGTTTACTTCTGCTTGGTTTGCATCTCTTTCTGTTACTGGAGTGAACAAATAGCACCTTTTGGGTAGTTTGTTTGCTTGTTTGTGAAAAGTCAAGATCTTCAGAAGATATTTGCAGATTCAGAGTGGGACCTGAGTTAGAAATTAGATTTTAGAAAACAAGATTAGGCTCTGAGGAAGTTCTCTGTCTATTTGAATTGCAACTACTGATGCTTGCAGCAAATGTTTGCAGTCTCCAGATGGGGTATGAGGCTTAGAAAGTCTTCATTTAAAAGTTCAGAAAGTTTACATTCTAAAAAGTTGAGAAAGTGCAAATTTCAAAAGTGGTGAGGTTTAATAGTTCACAAACAATGACAGCTAATTTTACATTTAATTAAAAAAAATAATTTAAATTTTTAAAATTTAAATTAATTTTTAATTACCTCAAATTATTTAAGCTGCTAGGCATAATGTAGCGGTTCTTCAGAAACAAAATTAGTAAGTTCACATTCCACATTGAACAAATAGTAAATTAGGTGCTGGGCCACAGATTTAAAGATTGCTGGGTTTGTGAGAAGTGGAAAGGAAGAAGCTGGTGGCACTCACAACTGGCTTCTAGAAACATTTGCTGTTCAGTGCAACTGATGGTGTGTTTGTGGCAGTGACAAGTGGTGAGCTGGAGGTAGGGGTCAGAGGCAAATGCAATGTACTTCTGTTGCTTGTGCAAACTTTTTATCACAGAAAAGGATGTCCAGATGCACTATTTCTGAAGATAAATATTATCTTCTCTCCATTCACTGTTCTGAAACAGAGGGATCCAGTAAAATCGAATCTTGCAAAGCAGATTTCTTGCAAAGCAGATTTACACCAGGTTTTTCTGGTGTATATATGTGCTTCTGTACGTGGAAATAAGTTTTAACGAATGTAATTCAAAATTTAGTGAAACTGTATGGACACCGGTAGAGAATATTCAAGTTTCCTGAGTCAGACCAGGAAACTGATAGTTTCAAATTAATTTTGAAATTTTAATTTGAACTTGGGTAAAGCATTCACATCAGCATGCTATTCAGTATTAAGGAAATGCAGTTCTGTTAATCAGTGCTTAATGTATTTATTAGAGGCATGCACTCATGTCTTGCCTTTCCTAGAACAGATGTTTTTAAGTGTACTTGACATGTTTTCCTCATGTCAATTTATCTGCTGTTTGAAATTTTTCTTTTCTCTCCAGTACAGCCCCATTGCCTCCTAGTGTGTGAAACAGGTATTATTTTCAAAGTTTTTAAAAGATTTCACCTTACTTTTATTACATCATGTATATTATCACCCTTGTCATCAGTTGTCCACATTGCCAGTGTGCAGAGGGAAGCATTTGATACAAATCTGTGAAATGCTTTAGAAGAAATATCTGGTGATACAAGCATTAAATCACTTAGAGAATTTTCAGATAACTTTTTTTTCCTTTTATTTTTCTTTTTTAGTACATGCATCATGAATGAATCTGCCTCTAGTGGAAATGGTCAGGAGTTTGATGTATTCAGTGCAATGGACTGGAAGGATGGCATAGGTACTTTGCCAGGAAGTGACCTAAAGGTAAGATATGTAATTTTTTCAGTAAGTGAAATAAAAATGTTAAATGACAAAAGAATGCATTGGAAAAGCTGGTGTGTAGGTATCTGCTTTTATGAATAAAACATGAATCTGCAGTTCTGAGTTAAGCGACTGTAGCCTGTTGGGTTTTAGCTCTGGAGTTTCTTGATTCAGTTTGTGGTGCTGGCATAGACAGCCGACATCCCCGTAGGAAGGCATAAATTAGCACTGCCTCACTATACAGACAGAATTAATCAAATGCACAAAATCCCAAAGAAATCTCAAAAGCGTGAAAATGCAGTCCACTTAGAGCATTATATTACTGTATCACTAAGAATTTTCATACTGTCATTGACTCTCATGGTCTTTCTATTTCTGAAAATAGTTTATTTTTGCTCTGCTTTTGTCATATGGGTGCCTAGAAAGATGAATAAAGTGAGTGCTTATGAGCTGGTTGCAGTTCAGAAATTTGAATTATATTGGAGTAGTAATTTTGCTTACATTTTTCACACTGATTGAGTTTCCTGAAGTAAATCATAACTCTTCTGTTTTCCGTTCCTTTTTATGCCTCTCATACTTTTTAGTGTTGTCAGAAGGTGTCCTTTGCTGTGCTTGCAATTTTGATATTAGAGACTGTCTTGTACCCATTTCCTCTTGAATAAAGTAAATATTTTCATATAATTCGAACTAATGTGTTTTGCTCATAGTTTATTTTTTCAAAGGAATCTCACAGGAAAATGTGTGGCATTTAAAACAACTTTTTATCTTTTGGTGCCTGATACGACTTCTATTGTTGAAGTAAAAAATAAAAAAAAATGTTTGAAATTTGGGACATACATGTTGTGGATATGTTTTTGTGTTGATGTTTAGGTAGTTTGTTTGTTTGTTTTATGTGTTTGTTTGAATTTTTGCTTTTGGTCACAGAACAGTACAATAAATTTGCAGAATGATTTTCTTTGCAGAGGACTTCAGGCTACCACCCAGACTAAGTATCCAAGACCTCAGGGTGGGTTAGATCAGGTTGCTCAGGATTTGGTTATCTGCAGGGCTGGAGATACCACAGTCTCCCTGGGCTACTCATTCTAGCATTTGTCTACGCTCATAGTAATTTTTTTCCTTTTATGGATACTTTGTTGGAACTTCTCCTTTTGTAGCTTATGCCTGCTGCCTCTTGTCCTTTGCCTTTGCACATCTGAGAAGAACCTGGCTCCATCCTCTCTATATCCTCCCATTAAGTGCTGGAAGACAGCAGTAAAATCTCTCCTTCTATTCTTAAGGCTGGGCAAATAGATTCACTCAGTTTCTTGCATGTCATCTGGCACAGCCTGTTCCTGGTTTGGTGGGCTGGCTGCAGCATGTGAGTGCCTTTCTCCTAGCAGACACAGTAGCCTGCATCTGCTCTCATCAGTATTCACTGGAGGAGAATGGTGTGTTCCCCTGGCTGCCCTCTTGCTCAGGCAGCCCGGGGTGCTCCTGGCCACCTTTGCTGCCAGGGCACACTGCTGACTCATGTTCAACTCGCAGGTTTTCTGCAAAGCTGCGCTCAGATAGTCAGCCCCTGGTCTGAACTAGTGCACGTAGATGCTCTGTTCCAGGTGCAGGGCCTAGCACTTGCTTTGGTGGCCCTTCATAGCATCTTGTTAGTCCATCTTCTCCAACTTATTGAAGTCTATCTGAACAGCAGCCCTGCCCTTCAGTTGATCAGCCATTCCTTTCAATTTCATAGTTTGCTTTTCCTGCCTGTACTCATACAAAAGCCTTTCTTGTTGCCTTTGTTAATTTATTCTCTGGCTGAGTTTTTGATTTCCTAATTCCATGACTGTACACTGCAGCAATATTGCTATATACCTTGTCTATGAAGTTTCCTTTTCCATGTTCTGCTTACCTCCTTTTCCTTTTTGAACTAAGTCAGGAGCACCTGGTTCGTTCATGTTGGCCTTCATCCACATCTGCTTAACTTCTTGCACATTGACATGCCTCATTCTCCTGGTGTGAAGTCCTTGGAGAGAGGGACAGGTTTCCTGGGCCTACTTACCCTTTAAAACAGCCTCCTGTATGATCCTGCCAAGCAGATCTCTGAACAAGCCAACATACGCCTCTTCTGAAGTCCGGTTTCATTATTTGTTTCTCTGGCTTCTTTCAGGATTTCAGACTTCATCATCTCATGGTGATGATGATAGCTAAGGCTATGATGAGCTTCCACATCCCTGAACGGTTCTATATTTTTAAGTCCAGGCTTTAAGAATTCATTTTTATTTTAATATGCAACACTGTGTGAAAGGGAACCATAGTATTGTAATACTTGAGCAATACAAAAGGGAACAGTGCAGAAAATATAATAATCTCATATAAATCACTGGTTCATGCTTTTTTCAGTTATGATTACTCTATGTCGAACAAAACTAAAGCAAAGCTTGAGTCACTAATGAGTAGAGGAATGGGAAAGTTTCCATGTAAAGTGGGGGAAAGGAACTGGAAAGTAGCTCAGGGTAACTTCAAGAAATGTAGAAGATTCTTAACTATGTCCTTTTCAGGAAAGCATGAGCTTCATTTTAAGGCGGCTCTTTTGGTTTATTTATTTATTTATTTTAATTTGGAAACAAACATACTTGATTTTTGGACAGAGATTCTTTCTTTGGTCCAAGCATTAGGGAAGGTGCATTCAGAGGTGCATTAGTAGTCTACCCAGAGTGGTGAAATATACAGAATATTGGCGAGGCAGCTCCTTTTTAGGTTACGGTTTGGGGGGTTTGTTTGCTTGTTTGCATTTTTTTAGATGCAAAAGCAAGGGGTTGAAGGGATGAAAGGGATGAAATTGAAATGTAGCCATTTAAAGACTGACTGAAGGAAGAATGTTTTCTAACAATGCAGAATTAGTCCAAGAAGGTTACTGTACCGGGGAACATCAATATTCAGTGAGAGACTAGGTGTTTTAATAGATATCAAAACAATTTGAGCTGTTAAAATAGTAAGTACTTTTAAGCTTTTATAATAATTGTAAACAACTCTTATTTCAGGACTGCTTCTAAATAGTGACGATTAAAATGGTGACTAATCACTTGAAATTGTAAATGTGATAATGGCAGATATGTTATGCTCTTTGTGGAATTCTCAGAATAGGGTTAATGAGGATTATTTACCTGAACTCTCCTGATCAAAAAGTGTTTTACTATCATGTCCTGAACCCAAAGAAAATGACCTTACATAGCAGTTACTTATTGTAAGCTTGTGTGTGTCTTTCAAAAATTGTAATAGACTTGTTCCACTAAAGATATCAAACCATTGTTGTGTATTTACATTGAAATGCACTTGAAAAATCTGATGAAAATACTGTAATAGCAAGATACTTAAACACAAATGTTCTATTTTTACAGCTTGGTAATAGAGTGTCTGAGGCGTTTTATAACAAATAATAAACGACAGCTTATATATCCACTGTAAACAATGTATTGCTTAAATTCTCACATTTAGTCTTTCCTCTTCCTAAAATGTTAGGGGAAATTGAACAGTCAGATTTGGTAAACTGTGTTGTTTCAACGTATTAAGTTAAACCTATACCAAAATATTGAAATTTTAATATAGACATTTTAGGAAGTTGCCTAATTTAAGTCCTTATTTTTAGTTGTATAAATAATATAACATTTATTTGTCTTTACAACTTGCATGATGAAGTGTCATGCTTATTTTAACATATGCATGTTTTAAGAAATCTCTTTTCTTGTGTGCTTTATTCAAATCCAGCCTGGGGTTATCAGGCAAGTATATATGAGCAACCATTCCTTTTAGAACTACTTCATTTTTGTGAATATGAGTTCCTGAATGACAAAAAGTTGGTCAAACATTATTGTAAGTAGAGCAAAATGTTTTTGAAACATTTAAAAATAACTTTTCTCAATGTTTTCTTATAATTTCTTAAACCTAACTTTTCTTACAGTACAGAAGAACATCTAAATCAGGAATAGATGCTTGGGTTATTTCTTTTTGTTAGGAAGTCTTGCAGGCAGTTTGATGCCTACCAGACTTCAGTGAGATGGGCTGCACCAAGGGGCGCTCACTTCCCAGTCTAATCAAAACGAGGCAGCCAAATCAGATACTGAGCTTCTGTTCTCAGCCATGCCACAGTCTCTTACTCCTGCATCTGTTTCTATACCAGTAAAATGCTGAAAATGTTCTTTCCTCAAGACTTTGGGCACTGTTAATTGTTAGGGTCTTGTCACTTGTAGTTGGAGAAGGCTGTGGAAATACATTCTTATACAGATTTTGTTAAAAAAAATCTTCAGCAAAAATAGTTAACACTCCTTGAACACTGCTTTGAGCATGCTGTGTGACAGATAAGTAGTGAGTAGTTGTGGAAAATGCCAGAATTTCAAATTACGCAGGGAACAGGCAGAATTAAAAATTGTACAGTATTCACTGTACAATTCACTGACGACTGTGAACAAAAATTTTTAGCATTGTATATCAGTTCTTTCAAGATGTTTAAATAAAACAGAAAACTTGAATTCCAGTAGAATTTAAAATAGTTTACAAATTACAGAATGCCTTCATGTGGCAGGCAAAGTAATGTATGCTCATCTGAAAAACATCAGTGCTTACCAGTTACTCTGCATGGTGTGAATGTAAATGTGAAATGCTCTTCTTTTTTCTCTTTTTTTTTTTTTTCTCTTTTTAAAAAATCTCTGTGCTGCATGCACACAGTAACACCATGGCTTCAAGATTTAAATATACTCATTAAATTGGAAAAGCTGTAATAATTTACAGTCACTTCCTACTGCAGTGACAGAAGTTTATGAAGTACTTCTTAATGCATTTTCTAGTGCTGTGTTTGGAAAGTGAGCAGTTATAAACTGCATGGACAGAATTTGTTATTTCCAGCTTGCAAATTGTGCTTGAATGTAAAGACAAAAAAATTAAAATTTGATGATGAAGAAACTAACCTGTAAATAAAGTTGGGCAGCAAATATTGTAGGAAACCAAATAGAGTAGTGGAACTGAATGGTGAAATAATGGTGTTTGGTGGTGTTTGGTATTTCCAGCAGTGCTGTAAAGAAAGTGAGAGTGATTTGGATTGCTATGTTTCTGAATGCAGGGGTGCAGCAACTCAAGGCAGTAAAGTACATTCCTTTCACCTGCCTGTTCTGACATTGCATTCATGCTTGCCTGAGATAATTAATGATAACTTCTTTTCTCACATTGTTATGGAGACATTGGTAGTGTCTCAGGCAATGACTTTGTACAGTGCTTTTTCAGTACAAAGCTGTTTCTGTTCTCTCGCGGTGGCATGTGCTGTACTTTGAGTCTGGAGAGGCAGGGAGAGTCCATGAGAGTGATGTCAGTGGGAAACATCAACTACCAGGAACTGGTTAAATCAGTGCTGGTACTGGGAAGGTGCTGCTCCAGAGGGAAGATGGATTCCCTTCAGGGAAGGTGGTAAGGTGTAGCATAGGGAGCAGAAAACAAGGTAGATGGGGACTTTCTCTGACCATGTGTGAGCCCCAGCAGATCTACCCAGTGGCCTGGTCCTTTACAACTGAATAAAGTTAATTTCATATGGAATCTAATGTAATTAATTAGCTCTTGCTCTTCTTCATTGCCATAGTTAAAACTGGTTAAAACTTTGCAATGCCGTAAAATGAGTGAACCTTACGTAAAGAAAAAAAAGACCATAAAAGGAAATTTCACTATTAAAATGGTTAAAAACTGCAAAGGCAAGAAATGCTGGATTTAGGTTTGCCTTTATTTGGGTTCCCTCGTGTATATTCATGGTAGTCTTCCCTTAAGTGATCACATGGTATTTTACCACAAAATCTCCCTTGCTATTTGTAGATGCTGTTAAACTTGCAAACAACTGGGCAGAGGTTCTCAGGAAGGAAAAGGAATAGTTTTGTGGTTACTGCAGGTAAATCCCATACAGGAATGCTTAGGATCACACATGTTTCTACCGCAGCCTTTCTGCACAATGCTGAACAACTCGCTGGAACAAAATTTTTGGCAGGTTGCCATCTTTTATTTGTTTGCTAGCTTGGGCTTCCCATGAGATACTAGTGTTTTGTGTTTTATGTTTAGAAATATTCTGGCCGAAATAATTCGGAGCCAGGGTTGCCTTATAGGTCAACTTCTGGATCAATAAATGTCATCTTGGCAGGCCTTGACTTCTGGCTCTGTTGCTGATTTATGTGTCACCTTAAGAAAGTCTGTTTAGCTGCAATTTCCTACTCAAGTGGAGATAATAAGGCAGACTGAGTTTGTAGTGTAGAGAAATCAGTGGGAAGCCCTCTGGTACTGAGATAATTCTTGAGCATTTGAAGTGGGATGAGGGGGTTTGGAAGAGCCTGAGCAGTGTCTAAGAATAAAGTAGATAAACATTACTGCAGACAAAACTGAGGTATTGGTATATACTGGGAAATGTCAGTCTCTCTTGCTAAAGGAATATGCTTTCTGATGGTGCTTTAGCTTTCTGTTCAGTGATGAGAGAATGCTCCTATTGTTTTTATTTTTGGAAGGATATAATTTCGTAGCAATTCCTTCCTGTGCCTTGTGCTTGTACCTACCCAGATAGGAAAAAACCCTTTCTTTTTGGATGCAAATTGTTCTCTCTTCTTTGTTACTTCAGGATTAGCCTATTGCAGTGTTACTGAAGCATCTTAAAATCAGTTCAAAGATTGGTGGAAGTGCTTGACTTTCTTGCTGACAGCATCATTCCAGTGAGAGTGGTCTGGCCTTGCCCCTTGGTCATGTTGAGGAATTTAATTTCTGTTGATTATGATTTAGGGAGCTCTAGATACCCTGTGATCCCACTTAAGTTTGTCTTTTGCCATACTTCCAGAGTACAGTGTGTCGGCAGGATTCTCTTTCATCATTGAAGAAGCAGAATTGGCAGGTGCAGGAGCACATTTCCCCAGTATTCTTTATCCCTAAAAGAGTCAAAATTTTGTGGCAAGGCAAGTGTAAGGGGTCATGTGCTTACTGAGTGCTTTAAAAAAAGCTGGGAGCAGACTATTCAGAAGGGTGAAGAGCTACCAAAGAAATGGTTTTTGTTTTTGTTTTGTTNGTTGTACGTTGTGTTTTTTAAAAAAGAAAATAAACAGGCATTCTGCTTTCAAACCGTGTAGAGTAAATAAGACTGGCTTTACTGCTTGAAGAAAGAGTATAAAAATACCAACAGCTGCCTCATTTTTCTGAATGCTATTCAGCCCTTGCCTGAGGCAGGGGTTTTGTGGAAAAAGTAGTATGTGATTGTGCATGTAAAGACACACAAGAAAGAGGGGTCTGGTTGAATGGACAAACTCTGGCATTTAATAACTTATTCAATTTAAGTAATATGTAAAAAATAGTTTGGCATGTAGCAGGATGTGGCTGGACAATTTAGTGGTGACAGATGATTCCTTCACTTTAAAAAGACTGTGAAATACCAGAAAAGCTCTGATTTATTTGAGGAGTCCCACTGAAGCCTCTATGACTAAATGGTGATTAACATCAAGAATGATGATAACTTTTTGCTAGCTAGAGGTCACACTGTAGTTCTTGTATCACTGAAGTCCCAGGTGTCAGTCCTCTTGACAAACTGCTATGGAATTGTGCTAATTTAAGCTTAGCTACTTCATAGGCATAGAGTATTGAGCATTTACTCAGTCTTCTTTTGTTTTGGATATTAACAATTTTGCAGATTTCTTCTGAGTGTGTCTACAAACACTGTTGTGGTGTCAAAATATGTTTTGTTGTTGAAGTTACTGTCAGAATGCAGCAACAATTGTCTTTACTGCAATGAACTTTTGTCCTTGTCTTGCCCAGTAGATGGTGGTGTTGGCTGATTTTTCTAATTTATTTTAAAGCTGTGCATTAACATATGTGAGGGTTTTGTTCTTTTTTTTTTTTCCTTTGTACTTCAATTGTTCTTCCTTTTTTTTTGTCTGTTCTCCCAAATAATAATTTTACCATATATAAAAAAGAGCAAATTTATTCTGATTTGATACCTGTGGGAACTGATGAGATCTTTTACATTCTTAAGAGGGCACAAGTAACAGCAAACATTGATAGTCTGACCTGTGTTGCTCTGAATTGGACACATGTAACAGTGGGAGCTTAATTTGAAACTAGATTGTCTGCATTCATTCCCGACAGGTTGCGTTTTTAAGAATTAATCTACAATATGATAGACATTTTGCATTGTTTGCAATTTTTGTTCATCCCACATAGAAACAAATGCTCGAGAGTACTTTTATGAAATGTGGAAAACCGAACCAAAAGCCCTTTTAACATTCAATTAGCCCTACATAAAACTACAGTGTCTTCCAGCCAGCAGGATAAGGCAAAGAACTTCCATAAGAAATGGAAAGTCTCTAAAACANTGTTCATCCCACATAGAAACAAATGCTCGAGAGTACTTTTATGAAATGTGGAAAACCGAACCAAAAGCCCTTTTAACATTCAATTAGCCCTACATAAAACTACAGTGTCTTCCAGCCAGCAGGATAAGGCAAAGAACTTCCATTAGAAATGGGAATTCTCTAAACCCACCGGGGTTATGCTTTGTCATGTTCCCTGAGATTCCCATGGTTCAGCATGGCACATGGTGGGCAAAGAACGGCAGGCTGAACAGGAGGATGGAGAATATTTTCATAAGAACAGAAGGACCTTGTGCTTAGCACAATAAAATCGAGTTTGAGGAGGTACATGATTCCTTGCTCTATCATATACCAAGAGAGTAAGTGTTAGGGTACTACAGCTATGTAATCCATAGGGTAATTTGGCTTAAGAAAAAATGGGTACAAACTGACCATGAACACTTGGAAATTAAAATATAAAAGAAAGTTTTTCAAGAAAGAAATACAGGAGTGGACTTTCAGTTCACTGATAACAGAAAACCTGTCTGAAGCATTTATTAAATAATTGGTGTGATACTATTAGCCTGCAATAGACTAAGGCTTCATATCAGTGGCTTATGATGCTTGTTTCAGTCCTGTGTAAATTTTTATACAATTTTAATTTTTTTGAAAATGTTTCTTGTAAGTGATTTTGGTCCCTGTAGAAAAACTTAGCATGTGAATGGACAGAAATGATGTGGAAAGTATTGATAATGTTTGGTTATTATTTATTTAAGCCTTGTCTTCCCTCAGTATGTTCATTATCTGTTGAATGAATATTAAAATTTTCCTGGGGATAAAATTAACAGTCATAAAAGCTGAAGTTTTAGTATATCAGGGCATCATTTCCTGAGAACGTGAAAATGTATCTCAGCTCTGAGTGGAAGGAATCTCTAGTGATGTTTAAATGGAAGCTACTGTTCTTGATCCTTGTGGAAACTGCAGACAAGGCAGCTGAGTAAGTTCTGTGTTGTATACTTACCTATTAGCAGCTGGACTCTTCCTGAGCTGGACTCTTCTAACTGAGCCAACTCAGTTAGTTACAATATAATTGCATTAAAATAATTGCAGTTACTTGAACATGTGTATTTTTGCCCTTGTTGCTCGCCTGTACTTGAAACTTTGGAAGCTAAATTTCCTATCCAGATGTTGTATTTATTCTTGTTTATCTTCTCTGTTGCTGTCTGATCTTTTAAGACCGTTGGCTTCATAGCGTGGGANTATCTTCTCTGTTGCTGTCTGATCTTTTAAGACCATTGGCTTCATAGCATGGGACAGAGAATAACCTTAAGAGATTACTTAAAATTTGCCAACAAGCATTTGACAAAAGTCAAGTGGATTGAGTTTATACCCAACAAGCCTCATAATTTATTCTCTTTAAAACATTTAAGTGACAAAAATCAGCCTCTTTTGTGACTTTAAGTACTTGGTTATGGCCTAACTTTGTTTCTGTCAAGGGGAGTTTCACTGTTTGTGCAGTGAAGGCAGATTGAAGGGAAATCCCTTTATCCAATTAAGGATTAAAGGAGTTTTGTGACTTGAAGACAAATTTTTATTTCTCAGAAAGCTATGGACCCATCCTCAGATGTTGGCTCAATGGCACTGTTTCTATCGTTCTATATCACCTGC
>VZTT01064131.1:0-18319 GCA_013400855.1 Buphagus erythrorhynchus | reverse complement strand
ATAAAGAAATAAATGGTATGTGTAGGGGGTAGTTACCTGAATACGCTACCTCATCATTCTTGAAAAAGGAAAAATTTTTAAAAGGAATAATAAAATAATTTTTCTCTCTCGAATGGGAAATATTTGAGAGCTGCTGAAGACTAATGAGACCAGTTCTGAAATAAAATGTCAAAATGAAGCATTATTTTTGAGATTTATTTTTTCCCCTCATGTTTTCCTAGAAATGTAATTTTGGTGAGTGCAATATTGCTCAGGTCTTCCTTCTCTCATGCTTTCATAACTTCTCTGTTTGCAAGTTTGACACTCCCAGTGGGCCTTCAGACAGCTGTACTTTAAAGTGCAAGCAGCATCAGTGGAAACTGGCAATTGCATCACTGTATTTATTTGCAAATGCTATATCGAGCGTTCAATCTGGATCTCATTAACCTAAAATGATTCCTTGGGGTAGCATAGGGGCTCTCAGGTGTCAGAACTATTGCATGAATAAAAGATGCAGGAGAAGATGAGGGAGTTAAGGGATATCTGAGATAAGGGAGACCCCACATAACGACAGAAAACTCTGGTGCTGGCCCTGTGACTGGGAGAACAAAATTACTCATTGCTCATGAAAGTTTAAAATGTCTGAGCATTCTGACTGTTTTGGCAGTCATGCCCCATCCCTACCTTGTGTACCTAATTCTAGGTGGTGACATTTTGCTGCAGGGTCTTGGAGAAAGGTCTTTCTTCTTCCCTGGTGTCTTTTGGAAGACATGCAGTAAAGCACTTTTAAACCTATTGCACAAAATTGTAAGTGATGGTTGAAACCAAGTTTCAATACATCAAATGCCCAGAAAGAAAGTGAATACTGTTGAACTGCAGTGTTTATAAGAGTCACAGCAATAGTTTTATTTCTTAAAGTCTGTGAATGTTGGCCCATCTGTCTGCTTTCTTAGTCACTGGTTTGTCTGTTTATTTGCAAGACAGAGTTTTGCAGTTGTATCAGGATTAGGTTGGAGGGGGAAGGAGTTAGTTGGATGGGCTTTTTTGTTTAGTCAGTTTTGAGGGGGTTTGTTCAATTTTTTCCCTTGGGTTTCCAGGGGGTTATATTTTGTGGTGGATGTTAGCTGTTGTTGCTGATTTGTTGTTGTTATTGTTGGCTTTATAATGATAAAGTGGCGAATTTTAAATGACTCTAAGATGATTTTAGGTGCATTCATCTCAACATGATCCAATAAGGCATTAAGAGGTGATGATTTCAGAAGTTCATTTTTGGTCTCTAAATTCCTATACTGAACTGATTCACGGTGTTTGGGACAAGGACTGTGTGTACATGTATGTGTGTAAATTGGAAATTGATTCCAGGCATCACAGGAAGCAACCTTTTCCACAGCAGAAAGTGATGAATAATTCAACAGTGGAAAACTGTACAATAAATTCTGTAACATCACTGTACAGGCAGACTACCACTGTTCCCCAGTCCAGCATGACAAGTTGTAAAGATGTGTCTACAGAAATGTAGGCCAAAAAAAGGGCTAATACTTTGATGTTTTCTTAATGTGATGATTTTTCAGGGCTTGGTTATTGACCAGAGTGATTTATTATCCTAAATTTTACCCTTCCCCCATCTCAACAGATGCTTTTCTTAATAGAGTTAGAAAAAATTGGGAAGTCTGTGTTCTATTTGAGTGGATTTTGGAAAGAAAAGAAAAAAACCGTGGTCCCTCAAGATGACTAGTTAATTCATAAAACAATACAAGTGTAAATACCACTTTTTAGAGTCCTGATATGACTGCTAACATGTAGACAACTCCTTCTTAGTTTCTTTTATTATCCAAAATGCCATTTCTTTTTAAACCTATAAGGATATAAGGATTACAGAGGGAAGAAGGTTATATACATTTAGAGAGATGTTGAGAAATATTTTTTTTATAAAGACATGTTCTGGCATCAAGTTTTATGATGAACTGACATATTTTCTGGCAGAGGGAGGAGGGTTTAACTGATCAAAACATATCATTAATACTTTCTAAAAATATAGAACCTTATTAATGCCATCACTCTGCATAAATATCCAGAAATTTGAGTCTACCATAGACTAACATGTTCTATATATCCCAAGGAGTCCATCCTTTTTCATCCCAACATTTCTACTGCAGAGAAAATGTGAGGATGCCAGGATGATCTAACTCTTAATGCTTCAAATCAACTTATGAAAAATGTACTTTGGTCTCTTTCCTATACCACCATTCCTACCTGAGTGAGTTAGGAGGAAAATGAAAGGGAAAGCAATAGAACTAATAGGGCAACCATGTTTTTAAAGGAAGGAAAAACTAGAGTCTTTTATATCTCAGTGTTACCAACCTGCCAATTAAATTTTGGCAATCCTTTCCTGTATTCCTTCTCCTGCTTCCAACTCCATTTCTGTAAGTGTTGTGCAGCTGTGACTGTAAGGTAGATGTAAAGTTTCTGATGGTTTCTGAGGATTAGTTTTAGGTTTATCTGCCATTACATCATCTGTATGACTCACTAGACTTCTGTCAGCCTGGTCTGCACTAAAGATGTGTGACTGATGCAGCTGAGCACACAGGTAGGTGACAGGATCAGAAGTGGTAACACAGCAGCCATGATGTTTCCTCCTGCTCAGGAGCTGGGCAAAGCTGTGCTCACTCCTGCAGAGAGGTCATGTACACAGATTGGTGCAGTGAGAGCATTGGCAGTAGCTTCTTTCTGGAGCTCTTTAATGCCTGGAGCCAGAATTAGCCATAAACTAAACGATCCAGTTAACCACAAAGAAAGAATTACTTGATTTAATTTTCTTTCTGTGCTTTCCTCTTTTCATTTGTCCTGCTTTCCCCTGACTCCCTATGGATCCCTATGTGCCTGAATTTCTGTTTTCCCTCTGGTTTGGAACTATATCACCAAACTGCTGCTTCCACACTCACTGAGCTCCTGCAGCAGGGAGCATTGATTGTTCAGTGCAGGATATATCTTTACTTTCCTCTTTTGTACTTGGGGTGTAGGATTGAGAAAGGATGTTAAGAGCAAAGTGTGGTTGGACAGTAGCAAGATCAATTCTTTCATTTGTTGAAAGTGTGTTAGTCTCTTCTTCCAAGTAACAAGTGCTAGAACAAGAGAAAACAACCTCAAGTTGTGCCAGCGGAAGTTTAGTTTGGATATTAGGAAGAATTTCTTCAATTAAGGAGTTGTCAAGTATTGGAACAGACTACTCAGGGAATGGTTAGGTCACCATCCCTGAAGGTATTTAAAAGCCATGTATATATGGCACCTATGGACATGGTTTAGTGCTGGGTTGATGGTTGGAATCGAGGGTCTTAAGGATCTTTTTCAATGTAAATGGCGTTATGATTCTGTGATTCTAAAGCTCTGTGTTCTCAAAGACAAGCAGTAGAACACAGAGAAGTTTTTGAATAATACAGCTGTAAATACTTGCTAAAATCTTTGAAGTTTGAAGTCTGAGATCTACAATTTACCCAAACTGAAGAAATGTTTTCCACAGGATGAGGAAACATGGAGATTTTTACCATGGAGTCAAATCCTTGTTATGTTACATACCTGTTGACACTTGGACTATTTTTCCTTTGCAATTCAGTTTGCAAATCACATATTTTGAAGTTTGACTGAAATGTCTAAATATCTAAATTTGTCTGAGCCCTAAGTGACTGAAAATGGGGCCTTGAAAAGGAAACAACTGAGTAAGCCTTACTTGGGTAGCAACACATTGCTGAGTATGTTTTCTGCAAGTCCTGTACCCTGTCTTGTCATTGCAATCAAATTAGTTATTTGCTTTGAAACAAGCACAAGTTAATCTAGTTCAAATAATCTTCTATAAGCTTTAACAAAAGTAATGCTTTGTTTTTATAACGATTAACCAAGATGTATTTATAGACATCTCTATCTAGCATAAAATAATAAAGATTTTTATATTTATCTGTCTCTGAAAACTGTTATCATTATCCATTTTTTTGTTATAAGTATCATGCATTGGAAGAAGTTGTAACAAGTAGCTTTATTTTACAAATAGTAGCATAAATATGACCTTATTTATCATATTAATTAATTAGCATTATGAAATGCAAAAATGATGCAGCTGTCCATGTATCTTCAGAGAATTTAACTCATTTGTATATTTAATCAGACTTAAGACATCAGTTACTTTTCCTGTAAACAATGTTTTTTTTTTAATGCTTATTCAGTCAGCACAGTTTTGACATGCTAAAAAAGATATCCCCATTCTCCTTATAGTTATTCATTTATTCAGAATCAAAGTAAGCCATTATACAGAAAAAATAATTTTCCTCCATCCATTTTCCAAAGAAATAGGGACTTCATTTGTGCACTTACTGAGGGGTTCCACTAGTCTCTTCAGCCTTGCTTTGAAGTTAGAGACTGCTATAATTTGTTCTATCTTCATATGATATATTGTGGTCAATAAAAACTAATAAAATTTATGGACCTCATGAGAGTTACCTGTGCTTGGCACATGTTTGATAGTTGATTACAATTGGTTTAATAGGTGAGGATAAGTGGAGAGAGGAAAAAAGAAGTGATACAAGTGCCATCATTCATCACCTCCCATAAGCAGACTGATGCCCAGCCAAGTCTACGAGTAATGGCTATTCTGGAAGACAAAAGTTTTTTTTATTGCTACTCAGTGTTACATGATATGGAATATTCCTTTGGCCATTTGAGTTCAGGTGTCACTGGCTGGGCATGGGAAGGGTAGCAGAGTGAGAAAAAGAAAAAGCTCTGACGCTCTGAAAGCACTGTTCAGCAGTAGCCAAAACATTGGTGTGTCATTGACACCATGTTAGTCACAAATCTGAAATATGGCATTCTATGAGCTACTACAAAGAAGCTTAATTCCATCCCAGCCAGGTCCAATATAAGAGTGTGATTAAAGAACAGGTTCTTTTTAAAATTTAAATACATCTTTGTTCATCTTGTTCTTTCTGCTTTGATTAGCTACTTGGAATGCCTTGTTAAGTTTTCCACCATCTCTTCGGCTCCAGTGAAGGGAGAAGGATCACAGTACAAGCTTCTTTTTCACAGCAGTGCAAAGATCGTTTCACATGTTCTGATTATCTTTCTTGTAGCTACATGACCATCTCTTGGTCCCTGTCCAAATGCTGTGTAACAGCTCTCCATGATTCTTTGCCAGAATCAAGAGGTTCATGATAAGCATCTAATTTTCCCACAGGGCATCTGTCAGTGCTAAGACAACCCCGTGGTTTAATGGGAAGGAATCTTTAAGGTAGGAACCTGTTGTGTGAATATGCAGTACTCGACTGTCAATAACAATGAGGAAATAAAGGGGAAACATAGGAAAATTTTATCTTAATCCTGTGCAATTAATGTAGTTCTACCTGGGCTTGCTTTACCTTTCTCTTTGCCTGGTTTTTATTTTTTTTTTATTTTCAATCCTGCGAAGAAAATGAAGTTACATTAGAAAATGTAGTCTTTTATAGCACTGGACTTCAAATAATATCCGTTAATTAAACTTTACCTAAACTAATAAAACCTTCTGCACACATGTAAGAGCACAATACTCCATTGTGCAGAGAACGAAACATCCAGCCTTGCAAAAGCTTTTCTCTTATCTCTTGGTATTGCTGGACATGCAATGACCTGAATGTTCAGTTTCTCTCTTCTCACTTTGAGAATGTTTGTGAATTCTGCAAATAACAAATGAATAACCTGCAGATCAAACAATAGTTCAGGCTTTTCAGAATAGATTTAAAGTACGTGGTGCTGAGGAAAGTATGAGTGCATTGTAGGACAAGGTGGTGCTTCTACCAATTGCATAAGTTATCATAGCAATATAGTACCAATAATATCTTCTTCTTTCCTCCTTTTAATTTTCAGAATACTTTAGTCTGTGGACAAAAATTACTAAACTGCTGCTTGTACTTTGCATGTGTTCTAGGGGGGTTGATTTGGCAGTTTTTACCACCAAAAAGAAGCTCTTATGGGAATATGCTGCCACCCTTGTGTATCATCAGCTGGTTATCAAAGGTTATTAGAAATGCCTTTGCCCAAATTAAGGTGCGAAAGAGATTATATGCCAGTGATAATAATATGGGTTTTATTTGATAGGAATTATGAGAGAGAGAGAAAGAAGGAAATAGGTGGAAGGGACAGAAAGCAAGTAATAGGGACAGAATAAGGAAAATATCACCAATTTGTGGATCTCAACGATGTTCCCTTGATCCTCTCCAGCTGGTCATCTTGGTGGTGAAGGTCGCCCTGAAAAGCACAGAATCCGATGGGTTAATATACCCAGGCCAGGTAGGAAAGCCCAGGAACATCCCTGGGTGGGGAGAGTTTGTCTCTTACAAGAGACTCTGGGTTTGTTGCATCATGTGCAGTCCTGTGGTGCAAGGCTTCAGGAATGACTCTGGGGAGTGCTTTGGGAGGACTTTGATGGATTATAACACCCGTTCAGCTGCCTCTCACATGAATGTCCCGTGGATGTGGCCTGTGGGGTTGGGGGTTTCAGGTCAGTTTGTGTAAGGGAGAATGGGTGTTTTCTGCTTCTGACCAGAGGTTGTACCCAAAGCCTCCTACTCCCCTCCTCCACCTCCTTTTGGGGGCAGTAAACCGGGCTTCTGTGGGCTGTGGACTCCCCCACCCCGAACTCAGCCAGGGAAGAATCTCTGCTGTGTTAGGCTTTCTTGTGGACGCATTTCTCTCCTTCAGCCTTGTTTGTTTCTCCCTAGACCTGAGGTGATTAAACAATTGCTTTGCTCTCTATCTTATCAAGGCAGCTTAACTCGTAGTCCAAAGTTCTTCAAGGAGGCTTCTGTGGTTGAAGCTTCTTTAAACAGTTTTTTCCTATAATGGGCAAAACATCATACTAATGTTTAAGGCACGAACCATTTTAGTCCCTGACAATGTGTCAGGATGCAGGATATGCCTTGCTCTTCTGCCAGCATGGGCCAGCAGCAGTGAGCACATGTATGAGACTGGATCACAAATGGTATTCCCTGGGGCTCAGTATTAGGGCTATTCCTGTTTAATATCTCTATGAATGACCTGGGGGAGGGGATCAAGGTCACCCTCAGTGAGTTTGCAGATTACATCAAGGTGTGTGGGTGTATCTGCTGAAGGGTAGGAAGGCTCTGCAGAGGGAGCTGGACAGGCTGGATCAATGGATTGAGGCCAGTTGTGTGATGTGAAGTACCAGGTCTATGAGGTGAAGTTCCAGGTCCTGCACTTGGGTCACAGCAGCTCCCTGCAGTGCCACAAGCTGTGGGCAGGGTAGCTGGAAAGTGGCTGAGCAGGAAAGGAGCTGGGAGTGCTGGCTGACAGCAGGTGAACCTGAGTCAGTGTGTGCCCAGGTGGCCAAGAAGGCCAATGGCATCCTGGTTTGGGTCAGAAACAGTGTGGCCAGCAGGACCAGGGCAGTGACTGTCTGCCTGTACTCAGTTCTGGTGAGGCTGCATCTTGAATCCTGTTTCCAGTTCTGGGGCCCTCAATACAGCAAAGACACTGAGGTGATGGAGTGTGTCCAGAGAATGGAGCTGGGAAAGGGCACAGGTCTGATGAGCAGAGGCTGAAGGAGCTGGAGCTGCTTAGACTGGAGAAAAGGAGGTATCTACATATTGCTGTCTCCAACTCCCTAAGTTGGGGTTTGGTCTCTTCTCCTAAGAGAAGTGATAGGACCAGAAGAGGCGTTCTCAAGTTGCAGCAGGGGAGGATTAGTTTTGATACTAGGAAAAATTTCTTCCCCAAGAGGTTTGTCAGACATTAGAACAGGCTGCCTGTGCTAGTGCATGTTTCTCCACAGATGTGGCACTTAAGGATGTGGTTTAGTGGTGGATTTGGGAGTGCTGAGTTAATGGTTTGACTCAAAGATGTTAAAAGTCTAACCCAACCTGAGATTCTCTGATTCATTTCTATGATCTTATGAATTCCAAAAGCATGTATATTTTTAGCAGTTGAGCTTGTTATTGGTCATAATAGTCCACTAGTTTTTTGGATTTTTTTTCTTCAGTAGCTACATTTGTGATCAACTAGTGCACATCTGTAAGCTTTGTATTCTTGTACAGAATGTGAGGAAGTTTACAGTTTGTTGTTGATATTCTCTTTAAATAGTAAGTAAATGAGTCTCTTAGGAAAGGTGGTAATATGTGGCCACAGCTAGCAGCTCAGAATCTTAGTTATGTGTAAGTGTACGGCTGTGATAGAAATTTGTAGGCCTGTTTATAGAGAACTAAATTCTCATCCAAGTATTTATGAACTCCTGGGTCTGTTAATGCAGAGTTTGAAATAATGACTGTAAAATATCTCAGCTCCTGCATGGATGTGTTTAGAGGTGTTCAGTGATAAAGATTTCTGGATAGTTTATAGAGGACAGTTTGAGTGTCAATAAAGTTTTTATTAATTTGCATCTATAAGCATTAGATTAGACTACATAATTACTTTCTTTTATAAAGCTTGTAAAGCCTTTAGACTTAGAGAAGCCTTTGGCCTCATTAAGATGGTATGAGGAGATGATGTTAACAGCTTTGCAGCAGGAGCAGCAGGTATGTCTGCATACCTGAGGGGTGAATGGTTACAGGCAAAGGGATTTAAGGGATGGAATGGTGTCTGGGTCAAAGCACTATCTTAAACCTAATAGCAGATCTCTGAAAAGAGAAGATCCCTCAGGGAAGAATTTGAAGGCAGGACAGGTAGAGATAAATCCTTCTCCTAGTAAATATATCCAGCTTCTGCCAAGTCTTTGGATGGTAGCCCATATGCGAGCCTATGGGTGCAGTGAATAATATTTGAGAGAAATAAGCAAAACTCAATTTCGCATTCTAGTTTGCACTGAGATAGTAAAACTGTGTCAGCGGACTAAAAGCATAACAAGTAAAGTGCTTGGGGTGCAGACTATCCCACTCCCAAAATTGCTGTTCTAGGGGTTCTGAGTGCACTTCAGTTGAGATTTTCTCTGTATGGCTGCAGCTGTGCACCATCCCTGTTATATTGGCTGAGAAAAGGCTACTGTGTAAGTCTTGAATATGTTAATTCAAAATGCAAATAAGACAGGTCATTGATCTGAAATTTTGCATACCAAAAAATCTGTGGAAGGAAATTACTTTTATCTTTCTCAGCAGGTTGAAGAGATGATTCTACTCTTCTGCTCCAGACTGGTGACACCCCATCTGGAACTTTACATCCAGATCAGGGCCCTCAGCACAGAAAAAGACATGGACCAGTTAGAGTGGGCCCAGAGGAGGGCCATGAAGGTGATTACAGAACTGGAACAACTCTCTTTGAAGATAGGCTGAGATTTGGGATTGTTCAGTCTGGAGAAAGGAAGGTTTCAGAGAAACTTGATTGCAGCCTTCCAGTACCTTAAAGGGGCTTATTAAAAGGAGTACTTTGTCCTGGTACTTTTTATCGGAGCAAATAGCACCAGGACAACGGACAATGATTTTAAATTGAAAGAGGGTTGGTCTAGATTAGATATTAGGAAGAAATTCTTTACTGTTAGGGTGGTGAGGCACTAGAATAGGTTTTCCAGACAAGTTGTGGCTGCCCCATCCCTGGAAATATTCAAGGCCGGGTTGGATGGAGCCTTGGGCAGTCTGAATCAGTGAGTGGCATGCCTGCCACTGGTAGGAGACCAGGAACTAAAGGATCTTTAAGGTCCCTTCCAACTCAAACAAGTCTAAGAGTCTATGATTCTCTGGTGAATTTTGCATATTCCTGATGTAGAATGAGAGACACAGTTTAAGGGTTTTCTAGATAAGCTGCTCTGTGGTTTCATTTTGTCCTTAGTTTCCAGGAAGAAACACTAAATGCAAATCATTTTTCTTTATTTGCAATAGGTCAAACTAATTTAGCTAAAGTTCACACCTATCTGCATAGAAGATTATTGTAAACACAATAAAATCCAAAGGTCATTTCTGTGACTGAAAGTGGATCAAAGGTGCTTTCTGTGCTATTTTAATCCACTTCAGAGCATTGTAATGAGTTTAGTAAAGGGTGAAAGTCCAAGACTTTCCCTTGTCATTGTCCTTTATATAACTCTATTAACTATTCACTGGTCTGGCATTCTAAGATGTTCAACGGTGAATGAAGGAGAATCTGTCAAGGGGAACTTACTTAGAGTATAACAGCTCCTGATGTATGCTGATTTTGTTGATATGTTTCATCAGTTGAACAGTAGCAACTTAGAAAGCAGAAGTCAATCTCACCCTGATAATGAATTCTTAATACTTACAGCCCATTACAAAAGTGAAAGCTCATCTTCAGAGACAGGTTGCACAAGCCCTGTGCTTTACATACTTTCCAAAATAATCCTGAATAACAGACCCGTATGTTTGCTCTTAAGCTATTTCTTGGTGCTTAAGCAGGAACATGCCATACTTGTTTCTGCAAAATGCTGATATTGCTAAATTTTCCTTTTACCTGACAATCAGAATATTTGCTGTGAAGCTGGTCTAGTCCAAATGGGCCCCTTTGGAGCAATGTAAGTGGAGGCTATTAGGACATGATACTGCTCTTAGGCCTCAGACGTGAACACATTTGTGAATTGTGAATACATATAATTTAACTACCTGCAGGTCATCATCTCTTCAGAAAACTGTTTTCAGTACAGATGGTCCTATCCAAGATTCACTGTTCAGTAGTTTGAAAATAATAGAAATGAAGATAGCTTGTGGATGTAATGTAAAATGTAAAATGTTTATCCTCTCCTGACCTGATCAGTTGCTCTCTATTATTGAAAATGAAAATGGTGTTTAACTCTTGTTTCTATAATATGAATTTGCAGTATTTTTTTATATTGCACAATCAAACAAATTAAAATATTTAAAATATTCTGAAGAGAGAAGATTTACAGAGAAATACTTAGATTCACTGTTTTCCCTTTTTTATTCAGCTTTTAGTTGGTACAATGACCTCAGGTTTTGACTTAATTGTGATGATGTGTGTAAAGCTGCTGAGCTCTGGTAGATGGTAAGAACCATGGAATCAGAGAATGCTGGGCTATTTCCATTAAGGCACTGACTAGATTTGCACTAATTTTCAGACTTTTAACATTTTTCTAAAAAAAAAAAAAAGAATAATTTGGTTTGATTGTGCTACAGATACTGTATAGAATCTCAGAATCAGAGAACAGCTTGGGTTGAAAGGGCCCTTAAAGATTATCTAGTTCCAACCCCTCTAATCCAGGTTGCTTAGAGCTCCATTCAACCTGGCCTTCAACACTTCTAGGGTTTGGGCATCCACAACTTCTCTGGGAAACCTGTTCAAATGCTTAATGACCCTCATAGTAAAGAATTTCTTTCTAATTTAAACATACTTGATTTCTGTTTAAAGCCATAGCCCCTTGTCCTATCACTACATGCCGTTATAAAAAGTCCCTCTCCATCTTTAAGTATCCTTCAGCTACTGGAAGGGCACAATAAGGTCACTTCAAAGTCTACTTTTTTATAAACTGAACAATCCCAGTTCTCTCTACCTTTCTCCACAGCAGAAATGCTTCATCCCTCTGATCAGCTTGGGGCCCTCCTCTGGACTTGCTCCAACAGGTTGATATCTTTCTTGTGTTTGGGATCCCAGAGCTGGATTCACTACGCAAAATACCATTTTCTCTTTTCAAAGTCAACATAATCATAGCTATGGACTTATAAGGCCAAGGCACCTTCCTAGATCCATTGCACCCCTTACCCCCCAAAAAATCCCAAACCCCAACAACAAACCCAAACATCCAATCAAACAACAACAAGAACCCAAAATCTCAAACCCTGTCTGGAGTGAAAAGAAAAGGATCCTTTCATTAAAGTCTTGAAACTTCCAAGTTCACCTAACTTTATCCTGAAAGACTTCGACTGTTCTGTCATATGCAGATTAATAAGGAAATTTCAGTCCTGATACAGAAAGATTGTTACAGTATGTGATTCTTCCAGCTAATAAAATGCCAGTCTGAAATTACCCAGTTGAACTGACTAACTCTATTGCAAAGAAGCTAACCGTGTTTCCATGGAAAAACACAGCTCCATCAATAAGGTTTCTAAGCTTTATGATACTCCCCAAAAGGGAATAACATCCCGAGCGGATGAGGCAATTAATCTCTGTTTCCATCTCTTCACTTGGAGACTTCTGACTGCAGTGAACAAAGCCCTTTAAAAGCAATAAAAAGGGTTGCTTCCTGACTGCTTCTACAGAAATTTATAAGATATTGTTCGCAAAAAGACATTTCCCGGTGGAATGTCTCTTTTCACTGGTGGGCTTTGGAAATTGCATGAATCACAAAGCAAGTACCTGCATATGTGAATGGAGTGTGTTAGTATTCTACAAGAATGGGATGTGAAATACTGCATTATGTTTGGATTATTAGACAAGCCAGATCCTGAAAACATTTAATGAGGATGATAGTAAATGTGACAGATCAACAACAGCAGCATTTGATTTCACATTAATTTATCTCTTGTGGAGAACAGATATATTGTTTTTCAGACACATCTGTATTCCTCAAAGAAAATCAATTCAAGTTGAAAGAAAGTTGAATGCCAAGAAGAAGATCATTAGGTGTGATAAATGCATCTGTGAATGATCTGAATATGCTTGCTGAAAGAGAAGAATTTCAGGAAAGAGTGAAAATAAGGGAAAAGTTTTCAGGTCTGAAAAGTTTCTTGTTGGCAATATTAGTGCCAACGAACATGTCACAGAGCTTTCACTGGAAAAACTGAAAATTATTTCCTCTAACGCTATATGCCTGTCTCTTGGCAAGTAAAATGGGCAAATGGATTTTGGTGTGATTAAAAGTAAATGTTTACTTTAATTAGCATTAGCTTTGCAGGACAGAATCCTATGTAGTGTAGGTAGATCAAATTTTATTGGAGTAGTTTGCATGTAGAATGCATTTGTCCTGTAGCTCTGCTTAAATCAGCAGGTTAAAGTTTCTTCTGAACATTAAAAGAAGAAGTCAAGATACTCAATATATTATATTTATTTTTGTTTTGTCCCCTGATGGGCATGAGCTCCAAATAGTTTTGTGGAGCCTGAGTTATCGTAGGACTTTTCTGCACTGTATTTCAGTGTGCTGGGACATAATCTGTCATGCATGTTATCTGGATGTTGGTTGGGTCACAGGTGGAGAAGAACAATGTTTTCAGTTAATGGGCAGTGTTTCCTATCCCACTAATGCAATCTAACTAATCTGAGTTACACCAGTGATACCAAATGCAAAAATAAATAAATGGAATTACTTCAAGTGGTGCTCAAAATGCAAAAGTTGAATTGATTTGCAGTCTTTTCACTTGCAGCTAATGAAAAGCTTCCAAATATTAGTAGTATTCAGGAATCTGTATTATTTTAAAATTCTTTGGGTCTATTGTTGCTTATGTTCTTACCTTGTCCTCTAACCTAAAAAAAATACAAAACCATCATATCTTTTAATTATAATTTTGAAGATAGACTGCTTAGTGACATTTTCAGTCAATTTATCTGGGTAGTTGACCCATATCTGTAGAATTTGCTCCAATTCAGCATAAGAGTCTAGTTAATAAACTAATTGTAAGGGATTTAATAAGGAAAACTGTGTATATTTTGTGGTTATGGAATTTAAGTTGGATTGGAGAAGCAGTAGGATTTTTTTTTCTTTTGAATGTGCATTCTGAAAGCATTATGGCCATTCATGTATATTAGAAAATGATTGATAGAGAAATTATGTAAACTGAAAGACTGAATACAAGTATCTTTAGTCGCAGTACTCAGTGTGTATTATGGCTTTTTGAAATGTTCCTACAAGCATCTGGAACTCACAATTATCTATTGCTTCTAATGTAGGTACATGGCTGGTGCCTTTGAAGAATGCAGGTGCACCTCCTCCAAACGTGTCAGACATGGATATAACTTGCCTATATGTATGAGCTTTGCACAATTTGGCTGCTCTCTTCTGTATAAAAGACCCTCCTTGACTGCAAAGTAACAGACTGTTTTGACAGTCACAGCTTTCTCAAATTTGTGTAGCAGAGATTTCTCCAGCTTAGTCCTTTAACAAGTACTTTGTTGCCTGCTTTTAGCCTCAGTCAAACAAGAAGACAGAACTGAAGCTTGACAGGAATCACATATAGTATATTGTCCTTGGGAAGTACAGTGGAGACATTTTCTTAGGGGGATTTTACTGTTTCCAAATTATAGTAATCTAAAATGGTCTTCTGTGTAATGAGTCTTTACAGAAAGTCTCTCCTGGAAACTTCACGTACTACTTCTGTCAGAAATGTGAATGCATATTCATGATTATTCAATTACTCTGCTTTGAACTTAAACAACATTAGTTAATGTATTTCTGTCAAAAATCTGCCCAACTACAACATTTTTTTGCAATTCCTCAAAAAAAGAAAAAGAAAAAAACAAAAAACAAACAAAAACCCCCAAACATAAAAATCAAACAAAACAAAAAAGCCCAACCACTTAAAAAACTCCATAACATATTAAAAATCAACCCTGACTTACAAAAAACTGTTAGTCAAGATGACTCAGACTCCTTAAAATTTTTTTAAACATATTAGTATTGAAAATGGATGTAACTTTTTAGATTCAATAATTTTCCAAGTTACAATTTTCTTTTCTTCTGATATGAGTATGGTTTTTAGTTTAATGTTAGTCTCCGTATTTAAGACACTTAACTAATTAAAACAAACACTTCTAAAACTGCATTATTAGCAAAGAGTGAATGCCAAATATTTGAAATCGGTAGCATCCTGGAGGAAAAAGATTTCCTATACATTTGGGTCATAGCTTATGAATGAAGGTTTTCTTACACCCACTGAAGAAGAGAGGTCAAGTGAATACCTTGTGCCATACAGCTCACCTAGTGAATGTCACAGGTTCCCTCTCTATCTCAGCAAAATGTCACTAACTCCATACAGCTCCTATCATGAGAGCTGGCTGTGCATCAGAAGTTAGTTACTATTCCAGACAAAGCCTGGCAATCCCAATGTGGGTGATTATTGCTATTTTTTTTACATCAGATGAAGGGGTATACAGGAACATAGTACCTGAGGCTGTTTCACACTCCATGCCAGAGTGTGTCATGGGTGTGAGAAATCATCCAGCCTGCAGACATTTTACTTATGGACGGGCACATTTCCTCCAGGTGACAGGAAACCTGGGAAATTTTGAATTAGTTTGGATTGGCTTGTATTAAAAATGATCAACCTTCTGTTTGAAATAATAGCAAATTTCTGAAATATATAGCAGACTGAATATATGGAAATATATATTCTGAATATATGGAAAGGCCATGTTAAAGGAATACAAGATAGCAGAAATTAGCCTTCAAATGTAAGGAATTACTGTCAACTTTGCTGAATAGTTTCCTGCACACTTAAAATAGGTGCACTGCAATAGGGTATTCTCATTCTGAGCAATATTACCCTATAATGCTTTCTGTGTTGTGTTGAAAGATTTCACCTATGAGAAGTGTGTGGTTGTCTCCTTATGTAGACAACTTGCAGATGGGAATGAGCATAAGGGAGTTGTCTAACAGTTATGGAATGCAATGAGTGCTCACACTGAGGAGCAGAAGATTACTCAGTTTTTGATCCTGCAAGGCTTGCATTTTAAAAATTATGATTAATGCAAAGAATGAGTCTTGAATCTTGGATCCTATCCCATGACTAAATCACATATGCAGCCTTGAGACTGACTTATCTTAAATGGGATTTATCATTGCTTTCATCATAAAGCAAGCTAAGAATAATTTCTTTCACCTAATAAAGGGTGTACAGGTTGTGAAGTTACAGAAGATTCTTTCAGTCTGTGAAAGCAGAAAGGAAAAAAAAAGATCTAATTTTCAAGAATAATTATCACAAGTATATGTACTTTTGGGTGAGCAATATTTAGCAAAGATAGAAGCAGTTTGTTCCAGGAAGTACAAAATGAGATATGTTGGCATGTGGACACTGCTTCTGCCCAGCAGAGGTGGCTGATGCTCAGCGTGGGTGTGCAGCACATCCCAAAAGCCCTGGGAATGCCTGACCCTGCACGGGCAGTGTAGTTCACCTGCAACACACCAAATCTGCTACAGAATGAGCCTGGCATGTGTCATGGCTCCTAGTGAGATATGCAGCCAATGAAAAGGATCTGCTGCACCTGAAAACTCTGGTAATCAAAGTCTTCAGACTTGACGGCATACACAAAGATTGCAAATGAAAGAAAACTGCTGGGGAAAGCCTTGATATGTAGGAGCTATTTTGGAGTAATCCTATAGCAAGTGGGATATGCCCCAACAGAGAAACAATGTGAGAGAAAGCAATTAAAACTGGAACTAATCAAATATAATGCCAGTTGGTGTAACAAGTAATAATTTGATATTTACAATCTGTTCTGGTGTTGTAAAACTCACTGGGGGGCTGATATGGAGCACCTGATATTTTCCCCAGCAGAGTCCAAGTAAAATGATGGTAGTGATTTTAATTTGTCGGGCTAAGCCTGCTTTCCTGGGGGTATTGACCTTCTGCTATTGTCTTCTCTTCCATGCTTCAGCTTTATAAGGTATAATGAAGCATCACAGAGAGTAATTTGCTCCCTTTCAGCTTTTTCCTCGGTGGCAAGACCACTGTCATCTGTCAATGCAGTGGAGAGAAGATGATGAAATTTATACAGACAGCTTAAAATTGACAATTTTATTTGCATCTGTCTTCCATCATGTTTTCCAAGCAGGTATAGCTCTTTCTAAGCTGGATAAAATCAGAGTGAAACATATTTATCAAGATGTGGTTTTAAATATGATTCTTAGTCTGAAGTTAATTTAATAGAGCACCCTCACTAATTCTGTAGAAGCTGGTTTTGTCATTACTGCTGCTCTTTAGAGGGATAGCCAATAGTAGCAACAAATTAAAAACATTTTTTCAGTATAAATAACAATATATTGAAACCACTAATCTAGTAAATTTATTTGCAAAGTTAGGTTTTCCAAGTTCATCACACATGCAACTTCTTAAATAACCTCTTGCTTTTTAAATGTTAATAACTTCTATATTACTGAATTTGAGATAAACCAATTTCTTCACTATTTAGGAAGAAAAACGTTGGTCATTAAGTTCTGTTGTAGGCTGTTGATCAGTTTTCTTCCTCTGGGATCATAATTTTAATAGACCTACTTATCTTATAGAACATAATTTAGAAAAGAGAGAAGTTCTTTATGAATAACTGCACTGTTTATTTCTTGCTGTGGCTGTAATTAAGTTGAGTTTGCTTGCTTTTCTAGTGCCTTTTAGGAGAATGTACATCCAAAATTTCTCTTTCCTAAAGTTCAACCCAATGATACATTTACAGAATGTTTAAGTGGTTGCCAGGCACTACTGGCCAGAGAAGAGTTCGAAGTGGATCTTTCTTTTTTAAACAAAAAAGGGAAAATGAGCATGTTACAGAAAAGCTCTGCCTACTGATATTAATTATTCTTCAGCAGATTGTTTCTTCAATATCTGCTGTTTGCTGTTCAGACTTCAGGTGTCCCTGACCTAGTTACTTGAAATGATACTGAATTGACAACTTAAATTGTTTGGGAAAAGAAAGCTAATTCATTGTGAGACAACCTTGAGAGATCTTTGGAAGACTTATGGAAATTTCTACTCCAACTGTCTTATCTGTGGCTCTATGAACTTAAAACTGAAGTTTAAAACATAATCTCCAAAATAAAAGTGAAATGCTGAGTGTTCATATGTTCTACTAGTTCAGTGAAGGAAAGCAGAGGTAAAAAAATCTCCCAGCCATGATAAAGCAAGAAGTGAATGGTTGAAAAGGAAAAGAAACTTCTGGGTATATACTTAATAAATATTTCACAGAGTAAATGACATATGAAAAGACAAATTCAAGGCTATTCAGGATTCATTTGCACAGACACATACTACCAGTAAATTAGTTTTATTTTCCCAATTTTAATGAAGTTTCTTCTACTGGGAAAAATTGTGTCTGAAACAGTAGGCAAAGTGAATGCCAGTTAATTTTAGCCATGAGTAGAGATGCCACTCTGCCCTGTGCACTAAGAAGCTGTGTGTGATGGAGTTTCAAAATGATGTCTTCTGTCAGTAACTAAGAAAGCATTCGGTTGGTGATGGTTTGTGCTTACTACAAATTAACTGGGACTTCCACTTAAAATATCTAGTGGACAACTTGAGAACCACTGATGCCCCCTTTTTTTTAGGGGTGTGGATAACTGAAGTGCTATGCTAAAACCCACAAAAGCCACTGCTTGGGAAGACTGTTGTGTCTTCCAGCGTTTGCTTCCATATCTAATTTTCCCAGTGATCTTTTGGTGATCTTCACTGGCAGGAGTGAAATAATTAAAAATAGATTGATTTTATGGCATTCATTT